>VZTO01024000.1:3755-20315 GCA_013400615.1 Syrrhaptes paradoxus
ATCTGGGGAAAGTGGTAGGTACTGCTCTGATTGTTAACCAGCTGCGGGTAATCTGCAATGGCATCAAAAGTGAGAGCTGCTGCTGATCAGCTGCTAAAGCATCCCTTATATAAAATGGGGTTGTTAGACTTAAGGTGTGTTTTTGTAGATTTTCTAATGGTAATTTTCAGTCATTCAAGGTGAGGGTCTGATGTGTTGACTGTTGTGATCCTGGAAGGCTGGAGCAGCTCAGCATCATTTTTCAAGCCCCATGTCCCTCATGGAACACTGGTACTCCTCAGGTTGAGTTCTAGCATATTCTCTTAGAAGAGATCTCCTGGTATCATGTATGTTCCCAGCAGCTGTCCTTACAAGCCAATGGGTTTATTAATTACTTTATTTAATTACTTTTATTTTTTGCTTCTTCCCACCCCAGTGAACTTGCTCACAAAGAAAGCTGTGTTTGTGGATTATCTGTGGAGTTTGATCCAGTGTATTTAAAATCGTGCCAGAAGCTGTATGGACAGGCCAGTATTGGTGTGACTGGATTATTTTGAATATTAATCCTGTTCCTTTCCAGTGCAAGCAAACCCAGAGATGGCCTCTTCACAGGGAACTAAGTGATTAACAACCCCTTTGGACTGCTGAACTCTGCCCATCTGAACGCACACCAAAGCTGCTCCAGTGCAACTTCTCACCAGCTTTCAGAGAACAGTCATGAACCTCCCCAGCAGTTAAAGCCATGCTAATTCTTCAATGAACTCATCTCTCCTGCTTCGGGACTTACCCACAGGTGAACATGCATTCTCTAAGAAAAAAATGGAGGTTTTATGAAAATTTTTATTCGAGTCACATAAGGAAGAACAACCTGAGCAAGAAATAAAATCTGATGGTAGATGAAGGCTTGCAGTGTGCAAGATGATGTAAATTGCTTAAACTGCTATGATTAGCAAATAAATCTATACACAATTCAAAGTATACTTTCAGACAATTGGCCAAGGGCTATAATCACGTAGCGAGTTATTCAGTAAAGTTCCAGTCTGATCTCTTCAGAGCTTTCTACAAAGAACATTATCATGTTATCTAAGCCATATTGTTTTAGTTATCAGTCCTAAAGCATTATTTCTTCCAAATCTAATTCTCAGAGTTATAAGGGTTCCCCTGTGTCTCTCCATCTGCAATTATACTGTAATAAAATGTACTTTATTTGATCAATATCAAGAAACACACTTTTCTATGTACTGCAAAACAGGAAGGAATGTTATTCCCAGCTGTACAGTTCCCAAATGCAAAGCATCAAACTCATTCATTTCGTGTCTCTGATTTTATGATAAACTAAATTATGTATTTCTTAGTTTAAAAACATAACTAATCTATTTGCATGTGTAGGTACCTATGAAACCAAATGCACATTTTAGCCTAAATAATCAGGAAGTCATCACATTTCCAGGCATGTCAGGGAAGAGTTTGTGACCAAAGAGCAGGACTTACCCACAAGAGCCCTGAAAAAATCAGTAGGGTAAGAAGGTTGCACAGTACCTAACCATCACTGCAGGTTACCTCTAATTTATCTGCAAGTCTAGAGCATAATACTGTCACACTGTGGAGAACAAAACCTGTTTGAGCCCCAGCCTGCATTCCTGACGGAGACAGGCGGCTCTACCTGTGCAAGGAGAACACTTGGCACAGGGTACCTTATCGACATGTACAAAGAAGCGATTTAACCTTGGCTTACGACTTTCATATGTAAATCTAAAGAGCAGAACTGTTTCTGATCACGTTTCAGGCACTTGATGCAATCACCAGTATTTCATCCTTACAGAGTCTCAAAAAAAAAAAGAAAGAAAAAAGAAAACCATGTGATACCTCACAAGACACCATCATTTGGTTCATACTTGGCTTCCCCATGAAGAACTGATAAAAGGTTCATCTAAATGACATTTTCTGATCAGCTGTTAGCGATTGCATTTTGATGGAGCAGAGGCAAAGGACATAGATATATACACAGGGCTGAGAAGATGCATAGCTAGATGTCGCAGGAGGGAAGGAAGGTGCTCACTAGAACTGTGGATGTATATTTGGCAGCAAACCTGACTCTCTGCAAGCTAATACAGTGATGAAAAGCATGATACTAAACACTCAGCATTGCATTATAATTTAAGAAGCAAAATTTTATTTCTATAAGTTCTCTGACAAGGAAGAAAGAAGTTTGATATCTCTAAAATATAAGCTTTGTCCCAGACCAATCAGCTGGGGAAAAAAAGCAAACAAAACCCAATTTCCTGACAGACAAAAAGACAATGTGTTGATGTTTCAGCTCTGGCATTTTTGTTCTCCCACCTTCAATTATCCATAATCCTTCCCCCATCCTCCAAGATAAATGAGAGCTTTTGATTTTACAAAGATTTATTTTTATACTTGGTCTCCAGTCAAGAAAGGCACCTGTAGCCCTGACAAACATCTCCAGGCCTCGCTGATCAGTCCTTTTGTTTTCTTTACAGCACATTTAATAGTAAGGTCGAAGGGAGAGTCACAGAGACTGATGACCTCCGTTTAATGACAAATAGGAACAACACTGGGAGTACCGGCAGAGGCTGCTCCTCATTGATTAAACAACCTGCTCTAAGCCCAGCTGAGAGCTCATTTGTAAGGGTGAGAGGTGAATTCAGCTTTCATATCCATTTAGTCTTTGATATGTCTACCTAGCCCAAAAGCACAGGCTCCAATTAGTGACATCAATCATCTCTCCCACTACTATTATTTCACAACAACTCCCTCATTTTTGATAAACCACGGAACAGTCCTAGCTGGTAGCAAAGAGACTGTCCTTTTCACATCGGGAGTATGACTTCAAAGTAATATTTGTTGGAGGCAAGAAGTATATTTGACAGATATGTCTGATAAATGATCTAGGGGAAAAAAAAGGTTTAACTGCTGAGAATAAAGTGCTGAACCTGTTAATTAAAATGGGCTCTGATGGGTGTAATCATTATATATGAAACAAAGGTGCATGACAAGAAGCGATAAGAATGGAGCGAACACTAACTGATAAAGCTGAAAGACTGCTGTAACGATGGTCTGAAACAACTACAGATAGCTGATTCTAAAGGACTGGGTGGGTTTTCTTTGTCAACATGGTTTTGAACAATTCAAGAGAGAACAGCACTGAAATTTTTTTTTTAAGAAAGCATATTCCTCAGATGTTTTTTTTTAAACCAGTCCCTTAACTTGGACCACAGGCATTTCTGTTTATTAAGGCCACTTAAAATTCTATTTAGAATTCAGTTTCTTTTCCCTTTTCTTCCCTTTCCTTCACTCCAAAATACATTAAAAGGTATCTTGTACATGTGTTATCCAATGAGATACATAATGTATATTCACTGATAGATTCTACAGACTTTTATCGTATTCTAATATTATTTCCATTAAGTTGAAAATTTGCAAGTCAAAGCCCTTAGATCACACTCAATCTGATCTGCACCAGAGGAAATCCTGAATAACTTACATCACAACAAAATGCACATCAATCTGAAAAATATGTTATTCAGTGAAAATGTAATTTTTTTTACTTGGGAAATCAATACACAATCAGAAAAGCAGTTACTCCACAGTTCTTCCCGTCTGAACATAGAAATATGCAAAGTGCACAGTAAGAGAGCCCCTACTGGAAGCTAATGAGTTTACTTGTTGCTATAAATTCATGTCATCACGGTTTTTTGTAGATCAGGCAGGGGAAACACTTCATGATATGGGTTTATAATAAACTGCCCTAATGCATATTACTGAAACCCCAAGAAACCTGAAATCACATCTGGGCGGATTATCTACAGAAATGAGCACAATGTGTTTTCGAAAATCAGTGGGATGTGTTCTTTCCAGATCTTCTAGTATACTCCAGAAACATTCCTCTCAACTCTCTGATTTAGAGGAAAGTGGTCAGACTGGCTGAGAAACAGCATGCCTTTCCTTCCCCACTGTCACCTACATGCAGGGATGTGTCTGCCAGCACATTTGTCTCAGGGACAAAGCTCCTCTGCTCAGTGAAGGGGTTAGCATCTCTTGCCTTATGTCCTGGGTTTTTAATTACCTTATTTTTCAAATACTGCAGCCACACATTTATATTTTGAAATAATTTAAATGAAGGCCCCTTTGGCTTTCTTGTTCTGCTCTTTTGATAGCTACAAATATTAGTATGGTGCACTGTACCTTCCCTCGTAAGCTCCTAGAGTGTAATACCAAACTCTAATGAAACTCCAAAAACCAGTTGTCAGGCCTCAAAGAGGGAAACCTTGCTGGACCTTGGCTGAAAGTCTGTCAGCAGGCTGCTACAAGATCCTACGGGGAACACTAGATGATGTCCCTCCTGCCCACTCAGTCTTAACCTTCAGATCTCCGGCACAGAGATGAATCTGTGCTCCTGCCTTAACGACAGAAGAGCTCATCATCATGTTAGACAGTGAGGGCTGAGAAAGCCCATTAAAAANAGTGCAGAATTAAAAGGGAGGAGAAGAAAAATTGTTCTTTGCTAAGGATCAAAGCCAGAGATTTTAAACTCTTTCCATTATAAAGCTTGGCACTAAGCCAGACTAACCAGAAGTGGTACCTAATTCATCTGTAATACCAGTCTGTACCAACGGCATTTCTTTAAAACAGAGAGGGTCATCAAAATGTAGTTCATCACATCAACGTAATTAAAAAATGGCAAAATATTATAACCCATTACGCACAGAGTGATTCGGACTCTATGCCTGTAACAGCTCTTTTGCAGCACAAATGGCATGCAATCAGCACGGTGTCACGCAGCTCTGTGTTACAAGACTTAACGAACCCCAAAGCAAAATCCTTGCTCAAGCCATTTTCCTTCCCCAAAACGAACTGTAAGGAGGTAGATGGGGAAGAAAGCCCTTGCTCTTTGCGTATGCACCTCTGCTTGCTCTGTCAGAGCACTTGAGCTTGGTGGACTAAATTCCCTGTGCACCACTTCCAGTGCTGCAGCCTCATGGCCTGATGTAGAAAGGTGCAGCCGTCAGCCCTCTTGTGTGCACTAAGTTTCTAAGGGTGGAAAAGTCACGTCTTGCTGGAAATAAACTTGGCAACATTAATCTTAGTGAAATATTTAAGGACTGAAAAATAAAGAGTTGTATATGTCATGGCTTTAACACATATACAATGATCATAAATTATTTTCAGGTATCTTTCAAAAGTGATTTTTATTTTCTTGGCCTCCAGGGTGTTTTATGACCACTGGATGTGATTCAGATTTTATGAAGCATTTAAACTCATGCTTAGCTTTTAGCACATTTCAGCTCAGCTGAGATCGGCACAGACATTTAAGACATGGTTAATTTTCACTGAGCCTGATGCCTGGATTAGACTGCAAACCTTCAGTGCTTGAGTTCATTTGACTGAAGATGATATAGAGGATGTGGGAAAAGAATGGAGACTGGATGATGCACAGAACTGGCTAATGCTCTGCAAGTATTTCTCAGCTGGGGTTTCACTGGACTTTTTCCTTATTAATTTTCTACACAAATTCCTTCTTCTCTGAGCCTATTCTTTGCAGGAACCTGTCCAGATTAATAGTTTAATGCAGAGCCTCTAACATGTCTGTGACAAACAGTTTAGAAAGCCTCTAGACTTGTACAGTTCAGAAAGACAAAAACCCCCATGTAAGCAATACACAATGTCTAAGCTAATTTGGAGAGAAAAAGGCAAAACCTATTATTGGACATAAGTATATAATGTCCTTAACATATCAGTGCCAGCATTCAACATTTACTTGTCTTTTTTTTCTCTTCAAATCTTGGCTTCTGCAAATGCTAGAAACCAGCTGCAGATCACGATTACATCAAATTATTTTACTGAGTAAACACTGGGTCAATCCATTTTCCAAAGACGACAACAGAAATATTTCACATTTCTTTTAGAGACTACCAGGATGACTCTAAAGCAACTATAGTCATGACAATGATGTTCTGACTGTATCTCATATTTTTCTTTATATTTTTAACAGCAGTTTGACTGAAAAAATCCGAAAAATCCCTAAGGCAACATCAAATACTCCTCTTCTGACCTTATTTTGCCAAACTTAATTAAAAACAGAAAGCAAACTGCTACTTATTTCCATACTGGTTTTTGTTCTTGTCATGTACTAACTTAAAGGCAAAAGGAAGTTGATGCTTTAGCATCACAAATCCTAACTCACTTCATCAACAAGTGCCTCACAGTCTAGCAGCTGACTGAGAATGAGTGGTAAAGGTTGTGTGTCACTGGCATTTTAACAACAGATTTGTCTGCTGTCTTTTAACGTATGTTGTGTAGATTTATTCCCTGAACTACCCCTGCAACTAGTTTTATTCCTCTTTTCCCTAGTTCTCTCCACTTGGCTCTGTTGCGATTGTCCTGAATCCACTAGCAGAAGAAACCCAGGTGTTAGCTGAAGGATGGTAATCTGGGAAGTCCCAGTCTCTGAACATAGCAGGTGGTAAATAATTTTTTGAGTGTGTGGGTGAGAAGTGTTGCTTATGAAAACTAAGGGGGGAAACCCTGAAGAAACCTGAAGATGTTTCTGAATAGGGGTTTTTGCTGATTGATGTCTCCAGGACAGATGTTCCCATTTGGCACAATGGACTACACAGATGGCAGCAGAGCCCTCAGGTGCTGGAATAGTTTCTTTGCTAAAGCACTGCTGGACACTGAATTGTGCCCTGATCTATAATGTAAGTAATACATTCTCAAAACAGGGAGAGGAAACCAAATCTACTTACTAGAGGAGCAATTGATATGCATTATAAGGAAAAAAATAATTTAAGATACAATTTCAACTACCTTCTAGTTCTTGCCTTGAGGGAAGAAAATTCTAAGACTTACCTGCAATTTTCCCTTATTTTGAGGAATGCTTCATTTTGGTTTCAAAATTATTTGCAGCCCACATTAATCTGGTGGGCTCTCAGTTTTATTGCTAAAATGTAGAAACACTAGAAATAGCCAGGAAACTGCACTTTGTATGTTCTAGGAGAAATAAACAGACGGGAAGTTTCCTTAGGTTTCATTTTTTTGCATTATCAGGTTTTTATTCAGCTTTATAGGCATTTAATTTTGACCATTGTTTAATCAGTTTAATTAATACTTTCCATTCTTTTGGGCTGATACTAAACTTTATTTTAAAGTGTCGAAGTCCAGTTTAATCCATTGCAAGCCTGGCTACTTTGAAGCTTTAATCTCTTGCGCATACACCTGGCTACGTTATCATAAACATTTCATTCAGGGAGGACAGATAAGATTTTGTTATTGCAGTTATGCTGTATGACTGACACAATGCCACATGCAACTTCTCCAGTATAGGAAAAAGGAGGGGAAAAGCCTAGTAACTGCAAACATAGGTCAGATAAATTGATAAGCACCTTCTGTCCTTGTACATCCAAGACATCTTTCTTACTATTGCTCAGTATCTGGCAAGTTGAGTATTGCATTTTCATATCATTTGTTTTCAAGAATTTTACTAATAATATATTTGAATTATGATGGAGTAAGACTTTAAACTGCAAAAGGGATCCTGAACAGGCCCATGACAATACTGCTGTTTGGGACAATGACCACTTTATTCTGCTTGACCTGAGTCCATTTCTGAAACAGGGCACGGAAGCACATACAGAATTTAAACATCTGCCACGCAGAAATCAGAATTTTGTGATTGAGATACCCCTTATGGTCAAGGGAAAGAAACCAGCTTTTGTTATCTCAGCCTCACAAGAACATCTGAGGTGTGCTAGGGAACCAGGCACTAGGAATGCCTCTCTCCTGCCACTCAATACTTAGAGACTAGTTCAGATGCAAAGACCCACATTGTCACACATTTATAACTGGGTGACATGAAGCCTACCAGGGAGCCTGTAGGAGAAATTATTCAGGAACAGCTGTCTCTCAATGAAAAATGCTAAAGGCAGACAAGCCCTGAGATCTGGGAATAATTAGAGATGGGATTGTCCTCATGCAAAATCTGCTCCAAGATTTTTGTTATTTTATTTATTACTATTTTTTTAATTTATTATAATTTATACTCCCCCGACACTCTGGGAGTTTGAAGGTACATCCTTGCACCTGCAGTACCATAAAACCATCCTGTGATGAAAATACAGACAATGTTAATGCCTAGTATGATTTACATAACCACAAAACAGAGAAAAATGCCTGGGACAAGGATTGTCTTTCTGTAATGCGTTGGAACTGGCCTGTCCTAAACTAATCTTGGGGAGAATGGGAGATTTACTCAGATAATTCTCTTCTGAATGAGGTCTTCTATCATATAATATTTTATTTAAAAAAATACAGGCAAATGTCTCACCTTAACCTATTTGGGACTAAACTCTTTATTACTTCTTTAGAAACATTTAGAATATAGTTCTTTTACACAAAATCCTTTTCTCACTCTCTTGGCAGTTTAAGAGGATCAGAAAAAAAGGAACACATAATTTACTCCCAGTTTAATGCTCCTTTAAATGGCCAGAAAAGAGTTGCAGTGCAAACTACAGTCAGATCTATTGCTAGTACCCCGCAGCACATCATGAAAGAAGACATAGCTAAGATTAAAAATAATAATCATAAAAATCATCTATGGAAAAGAAACCATCTAAAGGTGTTATTCCGTAGCTGGCACAGAAAATGCATTCCCTACCTGAGACTAGTAATGAGTCATCTAAGCAACTTGAAATTAAAAGCATATAGAAGGGATACTGGAAAAAAAAATAGTACTTAGAATCCAAAAATAAAGAAAGAAGATGACTCCAGGCAGGTAAATACTTCAGTAGATTACTGAAAAAAAAATGGGATTAATACCAATTTTATCTCTAAAGCAGAGAAGTTAAAAGCACATCCAGCAATCTGCTGGTGTTGTCAGTGTAAAAATTCTTGCTAAATGGCAGAGAGGAGGTTCAAAACAGACCTTTTCTGATAGAGAGAGTCTGAAAATAAAAAATAATAACTCAATGTGTGAAAATATGGACAGGCAGAAAGGTGAAACCACAAAAAAGAATTCAGTTCTCCATCAAAAAATACATCTATATGCAGACTTTGTTTCACACAGTTTTTTAGGAACTAAGATTAAGGCGTGGGATGCAGGGTCATAGCATCCTGGGTACTTTGAAGCAATATACTGAATTACATTTTAGGTCACATTCTTTCAAAGACAAGAGAGAAAGTCATCTTCAAAAGCTAGAAAGGACATAGCAGAACTACAGGCTAAAGAAATCACATTAACTAGGCAAAAGACCGTACAGGTAAAAAGAAGAGGCTGTTGGAGGATATTAATGTGTACATGCTGCAGCATACATGCCAGTGCAGCGAGGGAAAGCAATGCTGATGGCTAATTGAAACTAGATTAGATACAAGTGTCACATACATGTTCTGCAAATTGTGGGGGGTGTAGCAAGAAGATTCTGACTTAACCCACCAGGGAGTCAGGGGAGGTCAGTAAATCCCAAACCCAAACCCAGGTCCAGACCGAGCATAGCCCAGGCTTGCCTGTCACGGCTCTGGGTCCAGGACTCTTCTTTTGTTGGAGAAAATAACAGATGAATGATCATAAGAAAGTGAATCAAGATAATGAGAACAACCAATAGCTAAGAGAAGAGAACTGCCCTTCTGAGGCTGCAGAACATTTAATTTCAGAGAAGAGAAGGATTCCCAGATGGTGAAATATCAAGGGAAATTGCTCTGTCTGTGGAAAAAAAAGAGGATGAACAATGTGTCAGACAATGGCTTTTCTAAAGGTACGATTATAATTAGATCAGAAAGCAGTATGGTACATGATATGACAGATTTGCTAACATCTGTCTGCGACAGATGCATTTGAGTATGCTGGTTGATGTGACTCTGCAACGTGACAGCACCCCCACCCCCCTGCCCAGTGCAGCCTCACGCGATGCGTGGTCCTCTCTGGCGTCTGGTGGGACATGGTGTGACTGAAGTATTTCCTCGGTGGGGACAAAGCCCTTTTGCCACAAGCTGAGGTGCTGCAGTGTAGACAGCTCTGGGACACTGCAAGTCATCTTTGCAGGATCCCACCAAAAGGAACGGCGGCTTCACCCAGCTGTCACGTTAGGAGACAGACAAGGAAATGAGGGATGGGTGACCAAGAAGGGTGAGTGGGTCTCCATGTCTTGAAGCCTTCTAGTTCAGTGTGAAAACTTTAGGAAAGATGTGACTTAATCTAGCTCAAGATCCTGGGCTCAATAAAAGAGTAATACAGCAAAATCCTATGGCCTGATTTAACAGTGGCTCAGACTGCATGATGTCAGGCTCCCTTCGGGACTAGAAATCTATAAGGAAATAATAAGTTCAGCACACATGTGGTAATAGCTGAGAAAGATTCATATGAAGTGGTTTTAGCCACGAGAACTGATGCTGGGAACATGTTACTTAATGATCTTATGCAGGAAAGAAGGAAAACGCAACAAGAGGTTGGCAAAACACGAGAAGAGACAACAGAGAAAGATCAACCTGCCATGGGCTTTCTGTGTAATTATATTAGATGGATCAGAAAGGTCTCTAACAGACAGTTCATTTATCTCAGACAGAATCAAGAATGGCTGATTTACAAATGAGAAACAGTGGGACAGAAAGGTTTCTGATACTTTTTTTCATCCATTTTCACCATTTGCATGACAATTTTTGAATGAACATTTTTGCTGTAATCCAATAGATCACTTCAGAGGATTAGGGCTAAATTTGTGAATCTCTGGGTACCTGAAGGTGAGCATATGTGTCTAGCTGGGTTTGCAGAAGCTCCTAAGCAAGTCAGATAGACAGAATGCCAGTGAGGAGTTAGCTGTCTGCTAGCACACATTGACACTTGGCAGATGTCAGTGAGTGCCTGTCTGAGCCCTCAAGGTGCTCAGTACTCTGCAAATCTGACCCCTGACAACTGCTGGCTACTAAAGCCAGTGATAAGCCAAGCGAGGAAAGCCAAAAAATGCTATATCCTACACTGTCTGAATTTCACCCACAGGTCTGGATGCTTTACATTATTTTGAGCTACGCCAGATGTACAACTGCTCTGTGTAGCAACAGTAGCCTGAAATAGCCCAGCGATGCAGCTGAATCGGGTTCGTTTTATAAAACTCACGGCAGTAAAGTGAGTAGTATGATGCCCCTGAAAGGTTTTCAGTAATACAGACCAAAGCAATTCAACATTTAGAGCAGCACATATGCTTTTGCAACAGACGAGTGAAGTCTTGGTGGAAAAACAGACAACAGGGACATCGGTGCAACAAAAAAGACCATCTGTCCATTTATACATGTACGTATGCTGTTAATATTCCACGTAAATCTGTTCAAATACAGGTATGTTGGGATAGTCCCCAGCTAGGCCTCCAGCCAAAATCATTAAAAACTGTGACTATGTGTATTTTAACTAATAAACTATAACCTCAGAGATATCCTTATAGCATTAAGATTCTACTGTGTCTGTATAGAATATGGAAATCTATGACATACAGTCATAATTTATAGCAAATCAGGAAAAAGGGTAGCAAACATCCTAAAATAACAACTACTGCAGAAGTACTTCTAATCAACTTCAAAATCCCTGCACTTGAGGTATCCTTGAGGAATTTAGTGTGCTTCTTGTACTAATGATATTTTTTCTGTAAAGTTAATGTAGTAATTTTCACATCATTTTAATGTGTTGCTACTGTTCGTTTAAGCAAAGATTAAGCTGCCAGATGATAGCATGCTATGAAGTCTAAAAAAAAAATGAAGAAAAGGAATTAACTATTTTGACACTAACTAGGCATAATTAATGGCCATCTGAAGTGGGTTTTTGAATAATAGTACACAGCCTGTTGACAGCGGGATGAGAAATTCCATGAGAACAGATGTGTCAAATTGCATTTGAAGCTCATTAGAGGTTTGTATAAAATATATGTAAAAATTATGTGATGGAAAGTTGAACCTCTAACTCTTGAGATTGCACCACGATCTATGTATATATATCAACTGATGTATCAAGCAACTTCTACGGGCTGCTAAGCAACAGGGAGAAGAAAAAACAATATTTATAGGTAAACCTTGCCCATCTGAGAAAACAGAGTGAAACTTTTTTCGAAAGACTTTATGGTGTACTTGTAAAATACAATGATGCCTACAGCAATGCCTAATAGGCATTTTTCTCAGCTGCTATATTTAGAGAAAAAAATTGTGATATAATTGCTCTGCAGCCAGAAGTAAAAGTCAAGAGAACTCACTGGGGGATGGCTGGATGTGGCAGTGACAGTATTTACTTGAGAGAGAAAAGAAACAAGTCCTTCTCGTTTTGTTTTTGACCTGAAACATCCGTGACACCAAAGACTGATTGCTCCTTTGTTATTTTAGTGGAGTAGACAAATGCAGATATATAGATAATATAAGCAGTCAGTGCTATGCTTTATAATGCAGCCAGGTGCTAACCAGGCATTTAGATACAAATCCAAACCAAAACACACAAACTGTTACCAAGTGGACTGCTTTTTTCCTGCTTATATTGTATAAATACAGGTAGAAATGACAACAGTGAAGGCTTCTGTGACTAGCTGTCAGCAGCTAACAGGGGAAAGCCAGGATTCATTCCCCTTACAATCAAATGTACCAGCAGTAAATTGCTATATCTGCCAAGATGACAGACAATTAGCAATGCTGTTACATGCATGGATGATTTTCTTGTAAAATTCACTTCAGTAGAGCATTTCTTTAGTTCAAGATCTGATACTGAACGTATACACAAGGGCAAAGAGCCAGTGGCAGGATGCAAATAATGTGCCTGTATCCTAGAGCACAGTGCATTAATGGAGGAAATTGTGCAAGATACTTGAAGTTAATGGCCTTACACATCTGATTGAAAAGGAATGTATGGGCCTTGGATCTGCATTTTATACCAGCGACTCAGTTCCAGCAGAGATCTTCTGCTCTGTCGTTGCCAAACCCTGTATCAGCCGGCGTGGCTGGAGGAATGAGCAGCACAGATGTTGTACGTGTATCTGGGCTTTGCAGCTCCGCTTCCATGACATACGACTTTAATATTTCTTTGATGTACTAAATTCCTCTTATATCTTTTTTTAAGAGCAAAATAATCCATCTCAGACCTATTCATCCTTCTGATTATTCTCCTTGTCAACTGTTTGTACATCTTCGCCTTTTGTAGGAGTGCCATATGAAAGAATAAACTTAATAATAGAGACCATTAATAAACACCCTTGTGTGCCTGGCTTTTTCAGCTTCTCTAACCCACACTTTGTTCCCTCTTTTAAGCAAGACACCCCACAACACTCATTCACCACTGAAACTATTCAATTTAATATCATACAGGTTGTCTTTGGAGTCAAAGCTTCCCTCATCTTAATGGAAGTTTTTTTTTTCCTCATAGGAATTCTCTGAAGAGCTCAACTAAATAACAGGGTCTCTGTGACCCCCCACACCCCGACCCTCTGCCACCCCAGCCCCATTTCAGTGGGGTGCCTGGAGCACACACACGGCTTTAACCACACACGGGTCCCCACTGCAGACAATGGAGGGCTCTTCACTGGCCTCAGGGGCTGAAGAAACACTTAGAGTTGAAAGAAAAAAAAAATATCTTAGAAGCTATCTTTAAATCACAAATGTTTTCCAAGGTTTCTGCACCTTCCTAATGCCACCTGGATTTGATTGGCGTTGAATGAGGTACTGTGATTGCCCGTTGTTGACTATCCAGCCCAGCCGGAGTTGTTTAGTCTGGAAAGCAATGTTTAGTCTGGAAAGCAGAGCCTTCCCGCCTCGCCCCCTGAGAGCTGCCACTTCCCGCTCTCCCTCCAGCCGCCCACAGCTGTCTCTGCCGCTCTCTGTGAGACAAGGACAGAAGCTCTAACCTGAATTTGAAGCTAATCAGAAGATGAAGCTAAAAAGAAGAAAAGAATAAACCTCATTAAACTGGGAAGCTGCCAACGTCTCTTCCAGAAAACAGAGGTGAAATCCCAGCCCCACTGAAGTTCCTCACAAAAGTCTCCTGGATTCCAACAGGATTAGAGTCATCATGAATGTAAGTCCTTTGCGGCCTCTCGCTTTTCTGCCGTATGGAGTGAGACCATGAGAAGAGAAAGGTCCACACCCAGCTAGAGACACCTGCTTTCCTGGCATTATGGACATTCCTCTAAGGATCCTCAGATTTATCGGTGATTAGTTTTAAAATGTGCTTACAGAACTTGAAAACAGGGCTCCTGGTCTCCAGTTCTCATTGAACTTAATTTCTCCACAAAGTGTTCTTCACAGTTTACAAAAGTGTTCTTCCCTGAAATGGCACAGAGGAGGAAATAAATGCATTGCTGCCTGGATGGCAAGGGATCTTTGGGAGAGAGGAAAAAAGAGGGAAAAAGAACAAGAGAGAAAACAGAACAGAGAAGAAGAAAGAAGAAAGAAGAAAGGAGAAAGAAAAAAGAAGAAAATAAAAAAGAAGAAAATAAAAAAGAAGAAAATAAAAAAGAAGAAAATAAAAAAGAAGAAAATAAAAAAGAAGAAAATAAAAAAGAAGAAAATAAAAAAGAAGAAAATAAAAAAGAAGAAAATAAAAAAGAAGAAAATAAAAAAGAAGAAAATAAAAAAGAAGAAAATAAAAAAGAAGAAAATAAAAAAGAAGAAAATAAAAAAGAAGAAAATAAAAAAAAAAAAAGAAAAAAGAGAAAAAGAGAAAAAAGAAAAACAATCCCCCTTCTATTAAAAAAGAGATAAATCAGTCAATGTTTCCAAGTCTTCCAGTTATAAATTTGATTCAATAGGTCACTAAATTAATAACTAAAAATCCACTTTTTGTGCAAAAGGATGAAGTAAAAGAAAGTAAAAAGCTCTCTGATACCTCAGGTTTGTTAATGATCCAGGGAAAACAAATTTTCAAACCACCTCCTGTGCCTTATGCAAATAGCAACTTGCTTTCTTTTATGTGATTGAGACATGGCTTTAGAGCTGTAAACTATCTGCTCTTCACCAGAGGGACTTGGCTAATTATTAGAAGTATTCAAGCTAGTAATACTAATGAATCCAAACCTGCCTGGCACTGTAATGCCCCCAGGTTATTTGAAAACAGGCTACAGGTGTTTTGTGCAGTGCTGGAGGAACCCATTTCTTATGCTCAATGTAATGAAGAGATGGGTTTTCTTATTGATCTTTGGAAAAAGAATTTCTAATGAAGAAAAAAACCCTTCCATCCTTTCGTGGCCTGAATATCTTTCCCTCTCTAGGAGAGAGAAAATGCTGAATTGATTCAGAAAAGAAGACATTTTTATAGGGAAAGAGACACTTTTACCTGTCTTTTAGTACCAATTATTCATATCCAGCTGATCATTATAGCTTTGGTTTTGAGAGGATGGATTATTACTAAATGATTTATACAGAAGCACAGTTTAAAATGGACACTTACTCTAAATTAAATTGAAGAAGAATGACAGGCCTATGTCTTAGCACTGCAGGGGATCTGAGATCACTTCCCCACTCCCCCACACACCGATCTGGAAAGGAATTAAACTTCTGTATCTTGCTTCACTGTGGTACAGGATGGGTAACAAGCCTTTTCTCCAGCTAGTTTTTGCTTTGGGATGGCAATACGCACACACAGTGCCTAGCAGACCTGACCCCAGCTTTTGAAAAAAATCTTTGCCATCACAATATAGTAACAGCGTGCAACAAACCTGGACACACTTGGTGAGAGCAAGAAGACCTTACCAGAAATCAGTTCAGATACAGGTTCTGCAACAACGAAATTCCCTTTGGAAACAATGAGGAGAAAATAGTATTACAGCTATTGGAGCTGATAAGCCTTTTTGCAGTAAGACAAATGAAAACATACATGAGGTTGGTCCCTAGAAATAAATCTCTACTACATTCACTGAGCCATTAAGCCTAAGCATTAAAAGCTGATCCCCAGAACATGGAGACACTATGCCTGTATTAACAACGGTGATTGTTAAAAATTGATATTTTAATCAGTGTGCAATACAGCTGAATTCCAGTAAAGGGTCTGGTTTGCATCGCTTTATTTGGATCAGCTGAATGCCTGCAGATCCCTAATGGGGGATTCTTCCACAGACAAAATGCCTTCCTCTGCCATCAGAAGATGGGGATAGGGAGCTGTGGTCATAATGACTTACATGGATACTTGTTACTATTTTCCTAGAAACACCACAAACTGAAGCTTGATTTGCATTAAAGTATTATTAAGACTGTATAAAGTTTTGTTTTAAAAAAAATGTATCAGCAGTAGCCTTCTCTGAAAACATAGCAAAGAAAATATCTCTCAAAGGTGAAGGCTGAAGGAATGAGATGAGAGTAGAAGGAAAAAAAACCACTGGTAATTTTGGAGTATGTAACTTCTGGACTCAGTATTTAATTACTTGAAATCTAAGGGAAAAATGGAATTATGATAACCTGGGCACACTGTATCCATAACTTTTTCTTATATAAGGAATACTACAGTGAAGGGTATTGTACCCATGCAGCGAGAGCTGCTTTAAAAAGAAAGAAAGAAAAAAAAAAGAACAAAAGAAAGAAAATCAAAAGAGGAAAAAACACAGAAAAGAAAGAAAAAAA
>VZTO01024000.1:27216-44559 GCA_013400615.1 Syrrhaptes paradoxus
AAAAAAAAAAAAAAAAAAAAAAAAAGAAAAATAAAGAAAAAAAAAAAAAAAAAAAAAAAAAAAAAAAAATCAAAGCAGTGACAGAAGATGAATTTGGGGAGTTGGGGTTTTTGCTTTGGTTTTTTTTGAAGTAGTATATAGAGAAGTCAGCAACTTATTTCAGTGATTGGTTCCTCCAAGTCTAAAAGTGACACACAACCTTGTACCTCTGTGGTCAATCAACATCTCAGGTCAAGCACTCAGTAGATGTACATGACAGCTCCCTACCCATGGGGACAATGTAGGACCTGACCATAAGAAGCTCGGTGACAGTGGGCAGACAGATGGCTACATGGATGAGCAATCACTTCATATTTGGTTGTCCAGCAGACTAGGCTAAAACTGTGACATTCATATTCACTTTATGGAATCCGCTGAGGTCTTTCTTTTTGAAAATAATTGATTTGTTTATTAATAGACATTTCCACAGTAATTACGAGAATTTGGGGTAACTGCTTTATGGCCATGTGAATACACATAAGTGGTCACCAGATGTCACTGTCTTCTCATTCCAACATGGCCAAAAAATTATAAATCCATCAATAAAAAACAAAACCAGACATACAAACAAGAGGTAGGAGAAAATCTGGAATGTGAAGAGTCAGGTCTTTATGGTCAAGATTACAACAACCAGCCCAAGTGGCTTTCTGAGGAGCTTCTTCCATTGCACATCTTTTAGGAAAATTCCAGTTTTGTGAATATGCATATCAAGGGTCAGAGGTATCCCTAAGTGATGCTGATATTGAAGGAATTTCAGTAGCTCCTCGTCAAATAACACACCATCATTAAAAATAGTTTACAGCTTGCACACTGCTTTACTCCCACCTGCCACAGGGAGGAATGGCTCTACCGTCACCTTGTCCTGGGGCAAGGTGTGGTTCCAACCACAGGTTGTTTTGGGCAGGGGCAGCGTTTTCTGGGGTTTTAAACACTACTGCCCTCCATGAGAGGAGTGTTTTACTGGGAGAATCAAATCCCCAGGAATGTGTTTTTGAGCTCTTACGTATTCTTTGCACCCTTTGGAAATTGTTATATAATGTTTTCGAAGTCACAGGGCATAGTACAAGTGGGACTATCAGCCTGAAATCAGTAGACGAGAAAGGTGAGGGCATATCTACCTGTAGTTACTCCTACATTAGATAATATGGTCAAATTCACACTGAGGACTTTTAAAATATCTATTCGGGCAGCAGGTTCTTTGACAAAAGGAAATGGTCCTTTGTGTTATTCAAGAGCAGCAAGCACCTCCACCCTTTCCCACTTGCTCACAAATTAAATTATTTTATTTGGGCTGAGAATATGATTCTACAAAAGTGTTTTTCCAGGTAGGGGGTCTCTTTACGCTAAGTGCTTTAGCAACATGGCATAAAGACAGTCACTCTGATGAATACCTTGGAATCTGAACACAAAAGGCCAAAAGAAAGGAGTTTTAGTCTTTGAAAGAGAGAAAAAATACAGCATAGAAAGACTAGTGGTCACGCTTCCAAAAGGGGTCATCAATTAACAATTCTTTACTGTTTCCAATGGTTTTAAAGTGCCTGTCTTTTAGCAATTACACTAAGATCATATTGCAACTCCTCATTAGAACCATTAAGTCTTAATGGGAATTCTGAGTCCAATGCCGTCTACTTTTAATACAGTCTTTTACATTTGGAAATCTCAGAATTCTTTGAAGCAAAGTCAAAGATTTAACATCCACTGAAAAACAGGGATTGAGACTTCTGACTGATTTGTCTACCATGACCTAGAAGACCAGGGGCAGGGCTGGGGATTGAATCCCGATTTTGTGACTTCGTGTCTAGCGTTCTGCTCAGGCCAGCCTTATTGACTGATAATAGCATTATCTTCTGGAACAAGTTTGAAATTTTATGGACTTGGAATGTTCTCATGCATAAAAGTACTCTATTCTTCCATAAATATAGCACGTGGCTACAATACAATAAACTGCTGAAAATCTCCATGTAAAATCTGCATTTTACAGCTTAGGATGCCTGTGAGCTATCTAATTACAAATAAGTTTTACACTTAAAACCACAAGAGGCATCACACATAGAGAATGAATGATGTACTGTCTCTGCATGAGAGCCGTCAAAAGGGCAAAAGAAAAACCTCCAAAATTCATCACAATGCACAACAGCATAACCAGCATGATGAGAGCAACAGCACACTTCTAAACGAGCTAACAAGTCGCAGGCATTTTCCCCAGGGACACGAGGTGTGTGACAGCATTATCAGTCGATGACCATCAACGTCCTTCCCTCGCTCTTTGCTTTACAGAAGCTGTTGCTGTAAGGGAAACTGCACACACCTGAAGTGACCCAGAGACTCGACAGCTTGTGCTTGGGAGCCCCCAGCTTGGCTTGACATGAGGTCAAGTGCTCCTAAAGCTCCAAGGTGTACTTCTAAGGACTGCTGCCTTTATCCATTTTCAGCTGCTACATTAAAAATTGGTTTAGTTGACGCTTCAGCTGCCATACCCGTATATAGTGTAATTAATTCAGAGACAGGCAGACGGGGATATCGCATAGCCACTCGGTATTAGCTTGTCTGCTTTAGGCTTGCTTTTTTTTTCCATCCCATCCTTCCAGTTTACTTTATGCCTCCTCATTCCAAAGAAAAAATTGAGGCTGTATCAAAATGAATTCGATACATTTTTTTATGTACCACTGATATTGCTTATACTGGATTTCTATAATGTTACTATTACAAATTTTGGACTTGATCATAGATTATCAGGACAAAAAAACCCAAACAACTCCTGCTTATTGTTTAAAGTTTTAACTGAATAACAGTTAGAGCATCAGGCCACTTTGCAGTTAGGTATTATTATTTTTGGCATAGCTAGAGGCTGTTAACACTGGTCCTGCATTACTGATAACTGAAATGTTTGATGACATTATAAAACAGTTGCAAGCCTTCTTGTTCAGGACAGGCAATAGTCAAGTACCTTTATAAAGGCAATGCGTGTTACTGCAATTAAGAGAAGCTATGATTGACTCAGAGCAGAACAATTTAAGAAGCTGAGAAGGAGCTTAGACTGTATATTAATTTGTGTTCTTACTCTGGAACAAAGTAAAAGCTTTCTGGCTTGTAACTGTTACAGAGATGCATGCAATTATTATTTTTTTTCATGACAGTTTTACCTCCATTAAAGCTCTGGAAAAACCATCAATATTTGCCAAATGGAAAAGGCTGAAATGCTAGAGAAAAATGTATTGAGCAATTTGATACATTATGAAGGGAGAAAAGCCGCCAAGCTTTTCCGATTTTAATTTTACATTCAGATCTCATAGTAACACCTAGAAATTTCAATCAAATTACAACCCCAGCATGACAGGCATTGTCCAATAACATAGCAAGCGACAGCTCCTGTCCCAAAGAGATCTGCATATTAACATCACCTGATCTAGAAGATGCAGTAATTACATTAAGAGTGAAATTTTCCCTTAATGCAGCCAAGACCTATGCATTGCTCTCCAAGGAATGAAATTTTCTGCTAGCATTCAGTTACACGTTCTCTATTGAACTCATTTGCAAACTATGGATATTCATGATGTATCACTAAAAGTAATTTCAGATGACCTATCTTGTTTTCAGACAAAAAGCAAACAGAGTAATGTTTGTTTAAATAAAGTCATTGGGGCTGAAAACCTTATTTCCTGGTAGAACCAGTCAGAAGAAGCCAGTCTCCATGGGGTCCTTAGGGTGGTCTTGCACAGTCCAGTGCAAGCTTCATTGAAATCTCATTGAAAGCAATTAGACTAAGGAATTAAATGGTTAAAAAGGGAGTAGCTGAGCAACATGTGTGATGATAGAATGAAAAATAAACGTACAAAGAAGGGGAAGGGAAGCATGTGAATTCTGGTGTAATTTAAAAATACTTCTGCAGAACATGGGCTAAAATATTGTAATATTTTCTACAACACCACAAAAAATTCTAAGAATTCAATCAACAGTCATTGCGATTACATAATTAAAACTCAGAACAAAATAGTATAATTGCTGTTTTATGGCCATCATTACATATTGAGTGGTTTTATAGCAATCTCAGCTAACTCTGGATTTGAG
This sequence comes from Syrrhaptes paradoxus, assembly GCA_013400615.1. NCBI lineage: Eukaryota > Metazoa > Chordata > Aves > Pterocliformes > Pteroclidae > Syrrhaptes > Syrrhaptes paradoxus. The sequence continues at coordinate 31,324 of VZTO01024000.1, forward strand.
TAATTTTAAAAGTTGTTGACTACCACAGTACCACTCATTATTTGATCCAGAATACTTCAAAACAAGAGGAATTCTGTTAAAAAAAAAATGTTGCTTGTGGTTTCTTCTTTTAAAAGATTTGAAAGGGAGTTCCTTTTGAAAGGGGTTTAAAAGTTTAAAAACTCAGAAAGTGTAAAGGGAATTTTTTTAGAGACATAAACAGACAGCTTTGAGCTGATAAAATAATAGAAATGTTCAGCTCAAAGTGATATTTAATGAAGATAAGCCCTAGAAAATAACAATTTATGGGCAATATATAGCTTAAATCAACAGCTCAATCATGGAGCCTCTGCCTCCCACACACCAGATTATGTGCCGTGCATCTAAAGATCTGAAACATAAAAGATGCAGCCTAAGGAAGACAAGAAAAAATAAAAAATCTTTACATGCTTATTGTGACTCTCAAATATTGGTTCAGCTTGAGAGCTTTCTGTCCTACAGTTGCCAATTCCAGCTACCCAGAGGATGCTCCGCGACTCGGAGTCTTTCCTTCTCCCAGTTTTCTCCAGTCCCTGTGCTACACCCAGCAAGGACTGTGAAGGTGGTGGAGCTCAGGATAGCATACAGCAGGTCTGTCTCATTCCTCTTTTGGGTGAGTTGCTATGGGGCCTGCTAATCTCTGCAGTTTCAGGTCTACTTTGCTTAAGAGTAGTATAAACTGCTCTGAAATGAATGGTAGCAATCAAGCAAGGCATACAAATCCTTACAACAGTTTTCTGGGCATAGCAACAGAAAACAAAACAGGCAGCCAAGTACCATTTTTTATTAGACCACATACAACCACAATTGCATAAATATCCCCAGGTTATACAGCAATCCGTCTGTGTAGATGCACCAGAGCTAGCAAAACAAATTATTGCAAGCACAAACTCAAAATCTCATTGCAGGCTACAAGTCTGAGAAGGTGGGCAAGTTTTGCAGGGCTTAGCTCGCACAGTTTTTATCATCCCCAGCCTAGATGGGGTAAAGCTGGCTAGGATATGTCTGCATGAGCTTAAATCAGACCTTTAACTGATAAGCAAATGTATTTTTGGATCATCTCTTTCACTTTCGCTTACCAAAGAAAGATGAACTAAGGCTGCATAAAAATCTCATTTTCATGTCATATATTACAGAGTATTCTGATGTCAGTGTTTTGTTTTTCATTGCCAAGAACAGCAAAATTACAGACATGTCAACCAAAAAAAGTGTACATTACAGAATATGTTACTAATGGAAGCTGAAAGCTGAACTCTTGAAAAATATTTATAATGTAGGAATACTCAATATTGCAGTACTGAGATTGGCATGAACGATTCAAAATATTTCTCACATTTGTTGATAACATAATAATAATAATTAGAAAAATAGTTCTCTATATATACTCTACGAGATAATACCAATAAGAAGTGTCACACTTGGGCATTAACCACAAATCAACATTGTCTGGGTTAACTAAAGCAAATTCCAGTTTACAGAGTGCAGAGATTTGGAAACAGGGGAGTTACCTCTTTACCACCACCTGTGTGTCTAGAAGGTTGCATGGATCGTGTTCTTCAAATAAGCCAGAAAAACTTCCTCTAAATGCATTTTCAGTGTTACTAAAGGAAAGTTTGCCCTGCAGCAGTGGGTGGTAAATGGTTATTTACTACTGCAAGTTAAAGATACTATCACAGAACCATAGCATGGTTTGGGTTGGAAGGGACCTTAAAGATCATCAAGTGCCACCCCCTTTCAGCTTAAAAACACTTCTCCTCCTCCATGCTCCTCTTCAGAGCATGAGACCTTCACAGTTAAAACAAGCTATTTAAGGTTAATGAGTCACTTAATTTTGCACCTGTATCACGACTAGTGGGTAACATTCTGCACTTTTTGTCCTAGGGAAGTATGTAACAACCCAGGACAAAGTTATTTGAGTTAGAAAATGTCACCGTCATCGCACCATCTCTCAAGCCTTGAATGAACTCAAAGACAATGAGTTATTTAGACAGTTGTTGGAAATATAGAAATACTTTTTTTCCTCAAAATATCATCAAGTGAAAAAGTCACATTCATGAGCTGTTTATGGTTGGCACCACGGGTGTGCAATGAACATTTCCATTGCATTGGCACTCATGCAATCCACTCAGTCCTCAGCCTGCACTTGCTACAGTTTAAAAATACCAATATCAAGAGATTACCTTCTACAGGACTAACTGAATCAATACAACAGTTCTAATTTGATTCTTATTGAATAAACATTCCATTTCATCGGCAGGGGAAGCCTTAAGTTCTTACTTCAGTCACTCATTTATTACCTAAAGTCACCATATTTGATGGATATTCACTCATGAACTTCTGGTCCTTCGGCAAAGAATAAGATCAATTTGTACATGCCTCATATTCAAAAGTTGTTTTTTTTTTTTTGCAACTCTGATTTCTAAACACATCCAGAAAAAAGGTCTTAGCAGTTCTTTTATCTAAAGCGTGATTCTAACCTGTTGAATGGCATCATACAAATGACATCAGGAGGCTTCATGTTCAGCCCTAAATGGAATTCTAGTCAAATTTGCCTAATCCCATTGCCACTAGCATGCATTAAAGCTGGGCTCACATATTTAAGCTTGGCTTTCACTATCTCATCCAGTATAGGCAGTTGCCTTCTGTCTGCAAGTTATTTTAAAAGAACATTAAAAGAGTAAGGCTTTAGATTCATAATTAAAAGACAACCCAGCTGGTGGAAAGATGTAACCTCTATGTGCCATCCTATGTTTTGACAAACTGTGCATCAGCCTTCAGAAGAGGTTAGTTCTCCCCATGCTTATCTAGAAATAAATTTGACAAGCACAAACATTTATCAGTCAACAAACTATTCATTAACAAGTTTGTCTTCTTCTTACCCCATAAGTCTGATATCGAAGGTCTCAGATTTCTTTGCCTTGGACTCTCCTTCTACATTTATAGTGTATTTCTTTCTTTTTATAGTTACCTTTATATCATACAATCTGCAATAAAGGAGTCCTTTGTCCCTTTTCAAAAGAAAGTTGGAGGATGGGAAGGACAGAGAACCACACAACTCAAAGCCAATATACTTCTTGGAAAGCCCTCAAATTCTTCAGTTATCTGATTGATCACATTTCAATTTTTCCATTCTAGTCACATTGTAAGTTATTTCTAACACCAAGTTCACAGCCCCTGAGAGCAAGCTGAAGCTCGGATGTCCCTATTCCTGCTGAGTTCTGCAGCTAAAGACAGCACAGAGATAAGGCAAAAAGTATCATATTCCACACTTGAACTCCATCAAGAGGCTTTTCTCAAAACTAATGGTTATGAAAACAGATTTAAAATAAAAACCCCACAGACACTGCATTTTAATCCATAATTTCAATTAATGGTGTAGCTCAATGACTAAGTTTGACTGTGAAGAGATGCAGTAGAAGAAAGCGATGAAGACTGTCTGGTGCCTCGTACACAGAAAGCAGCTGTAAAGATCTGTGCTGACTGTGCTCAGCATATTTCCCTGTTCCCTTTCTGGACTGTGAACAGTGTCTTAATTTATGCTGAAAAAATCTGTCTGGAACTATTCCTTCATCTCACTTCTCAGGTCCATAAACACCCACTCCTCCTCTGGATTTGATATTCTGCTTTTCGTTTTCTTTCCTGCCTGCAGATGAGGTGGAAACAAAGACTTCTGCACAGTAAGCAGCAAGAGATCTCTGTAGGAAAGTTATCACTCAATGTCTTTATGTGCTCCTATTCAAATGTGAACACATTGGTGTGTCTTTCCACCAATCTTCCCACCTTTTCTGGAATTTAATAGCTTACTTTTGAAGCAGAGGAACTCTACGTAGTGGGAGCCAAAAAGTACATTAGTGAATTCATCTGAGAAGTGTGCTGTTAAATAATAATATGTAGACTAATTAATGTAAATGCAATGGTGAGAACATGCTGACATTGTTGAAGTTAATGATCCAGCTGCATTATCATTTCCATCGCTGTAATATCAAGAAAACCAAAGAACTTGGCTTCCTGCATGCTGGAAAAGCATTTTCAGTAGGCATCTTGCAGAGACTCTCAAACAGTCTTTCTACACTTTAGGGAAGACCACTGTGTGATTTTATCACAGAATTTGGGACAACGGTTTAGCTTTATCTACAGCCTTCAGCAAAATGTGACACAAAGGTTGTGTTATGCCAGAAGTAGGCATTGAAATCAATAGGATTCCTGGAAACATGGACAAATCAAGCATAAAACCCAGTACATTTTGGAGGCTGGAAGAGATACCAAGTGAAACAAGTATTTAATGCACATTATGAAGAAGGAAAGCTCTTTTGCAAGAGTGACCTGGAGCATGCAAAAACAAGCCATCTGCTTTTTGCCTAGGAATATTCTATAGTCAAAACATTGCTGATAGTTCTGAGGATTATGAACAGGGTAGAGGAGAATGCACAGGACCTATATTGGTTCTTATTTGACAACAGCAGAGGAAAAAAAACCCACATATTTTGCCTGTTGGGCAAAATAAGCAGATGCGCTTCCAAGATGGTGTTCTTTGAATAAATGTTTGTCATTTATGTATAATTACTTTTAGACTGAAACTGTTCTTCAGACAAGGCATAAGATCTGAAGCATGGGTACTTCTAAACCTTTTGTGTGCATATGTGGCCATGAAGGAGGCTTTTGAAAAATCAGAAATTTGTATCAGCAACACACAATGCTCTCAAGGAAAATGAATAAAAGAATATGGTGCTCTAAATGGCCTAAGGAACAGATGAGCTTTTGGTTTATCGCAGCAAGAGTATTTTTGTTTCTAATTTTCATGGTTCAGAATGAGGGGCAGTATTTTACAAGAAGTACAAAACTCCAGTGAACACAATACAACCTCACGCCACCAGTCCATATTTCACAGGTCAGAAGTCACTGCCATCTTATTTAAGGAGGGCTATGATTTTTCTACAACCCTGATTCACAAATGCATTTAGCCACCAAAGGACCTTTTTCACTGGGAAAATGAACCTTGTACATTCCAGCCCCTGTCTCGAGCAGTGTCGGCGTATATTCCTTTTCTACCCAAGTATGATTCATTTTACAATTTTAAAATTTCCTTCCAGCTACAAGTCCTGCAAAGAGACTGCTACTTAGAAAGGATAAAAAATGGCAAGCACAGCTGGCCATCTTGCCTAAGGCCACTCAGTTACAACATTTCTTTGAAATCCCAGCAACAGGGATTGCATTGGCTAAGTGAGAGATGTGGCAAAGCCCCAGGCAGCCAGACAGACCTGTTCCTCTCCATGGCTTTTTCTATGACCAGAGAATTACTGTGAAGATTATACTCTGGAAAGAGATTTTCTGGAGATCTCAGCTCCCCAGTGATGGAAAAATACCAAATACAAGATAAAACAGTACGATAAAAACACATTTTAGGAGAAAATGGAAAAGTCAAGCTACTCTTTTTCTGTTTTTCCCTTCTTGTTGCTTCTGTTTTCACTGACGAAGTGTAGCAGTCAAATAGACACAGATCTGTTTGTGAGCGACCTTCATGGGCAGCCCTTCTTTTGTTGTTGAAAAACACTCTCAGAAAAGGAACGATCAAGAGTACACCTTGTACCATGCAATGTAGTTTTTCAACAGAGTGTATTTGGTTTCAGAAAAAAAATAATTCAAAGTTCCTGGTAAAGAAACCTCACCAATATTTGGAAATGAAGTTGTATCATGTCCACTTCTCAGGAGCTGGCTGGAATTTCCAGACATGCCTGTTTCACATGGGGCATCACACCCTGGAACTCTTGTGAAACATCACAGAAATTCAGTAAAAGAAAATAATTTCACGTGACCTGGAATATAAAGCCCAGCTGCTGGAGAGGTTTGGAAATACACAGCACCCAGGATGTTATATCTGCAGATGGGATTTAAATTTATGCAACTTTTCAGCTAAAAGGTTAAAAAGAAAAGAAGAAAAAACTTTTTATCTGCCAGCCAACCCAGCTACACATATGCATTATGTATATGAACAGATGATAAATGGTAAATATATTTACCCGAGGGAATCACTCTACATAACAAAGCTAATACAGGCCCTAGTCTCCATTTCATGTAACTCTCACTAAAAGAACCACAGAATTTCTTAGACCATATTGAAAAAGGATGTAAAAAAGAGGAAAAAATCCAGTCTATGTGCAAACACTTTTACAGCCATAGGTAATTTTCTACGCAGTGCTCAGTTACCATGGTGATGGGCACGAATCAGATTAGATTACTCAAGAAAACCTTCTACCAAAGCCATCAGCAGGTTTTCCAGGTGATCTGCAGTGTTAGATCCATGTTTATTGGTTTTTCTCTGCAGAACAGATCATGTGAAAGATTACATGGCAATGGGTGCACATGATAACATTATCTAAGGAAAGACAAGGAGGCGGTTTAGGTGTTAGTTACTGACTGGCTCTAAAGCTCTCTGTAACCAAGAGAAAAACACCCGCTAATCTTGGATAACTTTCAACAGAGCCCCATGAAAACACAGAAAACCCACATGGAGGAAAAATCCCGATGCTCCTAGAGAATTAAGAGAGTGGATGAAGCTCCTTTAATATATCAGTGTGACTAGGTAACTGTGGATCTTGATAGCAGACACCCTCCGTACCTTGAAGTGCTTTTCCTAAAGCAGCAGCTGCCACCTTCGCTGTTCCTACACAGCAGGGGAACACAGCCCATCCTGCCCAGAAGCTGTCCTTCGAAGGAGAAGTAGAAGGAAAAGGCTGGCAGAGCATGCAGGGAACAGACTCCAGTGGTCTCTTCTGAAGCGTGTCACTCAACAATATGCACAAATGCTTTGTTTCCCTGCAGAAGGTGCTATGGCAGTGCAGCGTAACGGGGCATGGGCTGCTTGGGCTATGGGGGTAGAAGGTCTTGGTGTCTGCACTCACTCGCTGCTCCCTTGTCTGGATATGCTGTTGAATATAACCACGAAAGGAATTCCTTCCGTCAGCATGGTAGCTGGCATGTCCTCAGCCTGCTCAAACTGTGAAGAAAAATATACTGGCTTAAATTTCAATTATTCTGCTATGAAGAAATAAAAGGGCTTGCCCAAAATCATACAAGGTAGGAGTTATATGCTGCTTTGAGGCCAATTTCTACAGCATTTCAACATTAAGCTTCATATAAGATGCTTGAGCCACATAGTCACCTACAGAAACCTGAACAATCGCGGATCTTACTGAAATGACATCTGAATTCTTTGCTGCCAAAACATCCTCCTTTTCTGAAGGCCACTAAAACATCTTTCCAGAGAGATTAACAGAAAATTCAGAAGAGCAGAAAGATTTTATTTCAATTTGAAGTCTACAATGAAAGTTATAATACGAGAGTTCTACTTTATTCCCAAAACAAAGTCTCATCACAGCTCTGATGCTCCTAGTGGAGCGCATGTGCAAAGAACCTTGGGTTGACTATACAGCAGCTAATTGGGGGACACCAGCATATCACAGTATTTCTCCAGGGATTCTTTAATCTGACCCTTTCTTGCCTCTTTTGATCTCTTAAAAGCTGGTGTCACTACAGCCCTGGCAGGAGTGTCACTGCATAATTCCTCTGGTGCTCTACAGCCTTTGGAAGTGCATTCCCATGGTAACACTTCAAACCCCGATGGCTACATCATTTCAGCACAGTAAGCTTAGTATCAGAGCCATCTGTCCAGCTCCTCAATTAACATAGTTAGCTACTGAAACTTGAACAATTATGGATATTATTGGAATCACATTGCAATCAAGGAACAAATCCACAACACAAAAGCAGGACAGAGGAAACCCTAAAGCAACACTGAAACAGAGCTAGTATGAGTGAAGAGAGAAGGAGGGGCACTTCATCCAGAATTAAATGCAAATTAGAACTTAATCCTGCCCATAATTTCTGTCTTGAGTCCTCATTTTCACTGTGGAGCAGTTGGAATCCTGTTCTCATTAGTGTAAATGACTGTGTGGTGCAAGGAAACAGAAAACCAAGCTCAGCATTTGCCTCCTCTATAAACAAACTTCAGAGAAACACCTTGGGCCTGAGAGGGAAACAGGGCAGCCCCAGGCTGGGCCGTGGGAAGGAAGATGTCCTTTTCCACTAGTTTTGGATTTGAGTTAAATACTGTGCAGTCATCTGAATTTATGAAAAGCCCATTAGGTAAAAGCAAGCTGAGTACAATCAAGTCCTGAAAAGTGGATCACATCCTACAGATGCTTCCTTGGGCATGGTCTGTGGGTGTGGGGTACAAACCACTGGTTTAAAGCAGGTAACCAGTTGCCCTGAAGTGGTAGGAGGTGATTTCCCTGTGTACGGGCTCTCTCAGAAAGACCAAAAGCTGTGCCACGTGCTATGTAAGAGACAGCGGGCCCAGATGTGGTGACCTGCAGAGAAGCTGAAGCAGTAAATGCAGTAAAGGACCTTGTGGGAAGGGACAGGGTTGAGATGGCAGCAGCCGCACACGTAGCTCAGATGCTGTCCGCAGCACCAGCAGCTGTCTAGATGTTTCACTTGAGGGCCAGGGAAAGGGTCTCATCTCACCTACCTATGGATGGGTAAATGCAGAATTCTTCAATTAATTACCTGCCACATCGTAACGGTCCTTGGAGAGACATAGGCACTTCTAAATCATGACTTATATGGCACTTTAGACATTTACTGTAGAATGAGACAAATCATTCCCTATTTCTCTCCGTGGACTATAAAAGTACTCTGTACGCCCAGCTCAGCTAGAGATGTCGGTACTGCAGATGTCTAAATTAAGGCAACGGAGTCCAGCCTTGGAGGGCTCGGATTATTGTGACACGAAGAAGAACTCTGAGTTTACAGGGGCCACTGTTGATAGTCATCCAGCGCAGTATTGAGGAAACAAATGATGTTTCCTACTACAGCTGCAAGGTCTGCCCTGCTGAGTCCCTGCTAAAGCAGTTACAAAAAGATGCTCAAGATTTTGCCCTGTTGGAAACAGCAGCCTGTTATCACACCTGAGCTCAACACAGCCTTCTTTCTGTTTGCAGTGAGAGAAATTCTATTCCCAGTGATAAAATAAATGCATCAGACTTAAAATAAAGATATCAAACAAAGAAGTATATATCAAAAGACATTATGGTGACCCATGTCAGCAAAAGAAAGGCAAAGCACAAATGAAGACACTTGTAGCAGTTTGTCCCTTCACAGCAAGTGCTGTTGCACAGCATTTCATCTTCCAGCTCATGCTGGGTTTGATATTTTTGTTGCTGTTACCCCCAAGTATTTCAGGTAGTGTTTCTGTTTCTTGGTTTGAATCTGTTAAGGGAAGCACTGATGATGTTGAAAAAGAAAAGACTGAAAAGTTAGTCTTTCCAAGATGGCTTTTTGTTTTGCAGTCTCACATTCCCAGAACCTCCACCCCCAAGTGAAGAAGGCACAAGGGTCTCCCCTCTATCAGCAGCCACTTCCCAGGTTTTTCAGCAAGGCCACTTCTCCGACTGCTACACAAATATCCTCCCCGTCCTCCTTGGTCCCTCCGCCTGTCTTAGAGCTTGCTATGTCCCCTCCATCTGGGCAAATGAGTCCATAAATCACGAATATCACTTGTGCTTAAAGGAACTGGCCATGAGTGGTCCTTTCCACAGAAAGATGGAGCTTTGCCAGCCGTTGGCAAGCTCCCGGCAGGCAGATGTCAGTGCCTTTGGCTGTAGGCAGCTTGCCTCCCTTCTTGCTTTTCCCCATCAGGTTTAGTTCCCACCCAGGAGGTAGAGAGATGATTACAAGAAAGCTGAGTCCAACCCAGATTTTGGTGCTTGGCTGGTTCTCCCACAGATGTTTATCTATTTATAGGTGTTATTCTATTTCCTTAAGAAGAGCATATCATGGAGTGAATCCTGTTTCTCCTTAGAGGGATACAGGGGATTTTGACAAAATACCAAAGCTCCCTTATGTTCCAAACAGTGTCACAATGCTCTTTACTTCTGTGTTTTTGCTGCAGACTGTTAAATCTGCTCCTTCTTACAAGAGACATTTTTCTAACTAGAGCTATTCACAGCACAACATTAATTTTCTCCTCATTTTGTATGAATGTATTGATTTGGCCACAGCTACAACCCATGATGTGTTTTGCTGCTGCTACATCCAGGTACTCGAAATAATATTGCCATGTAATGCAAAGCTATTAACTGCAGTCTAATGTCTACAAGCTAGTGATGTGTGATAGAGAATCAGGGAAAAAATCAGAGAAAACTCAAAACATGTAAATATAGTTTGGTGATTCAAATAATTTTAACTGTTTTCAATAACATTCAAATGCAACATTTAGATGATGAAGTTAATTCTCTGTACCCATTCACCCACTGGTTTTTCAGTTATTATAAATCCAACTACTACAAGGTTCTTTGTACAGCTTAACAATAAATGAGGCATATATGCCGGACTGACCTTTTGTGCCATTCTATTTATGGACTCAAGCCTAAAAATAGCACTCATTGCCTCTAAAGTCCATTTAATGCTGATATAAGACTGTTTACCTTCTTGTAATCAGAAAGATTTCCCATATTGTAATCCTGTGTATCAGCAACATTAGGTACTCTGCTGTTAAAAAATAAAAACTAGCTATTGCACATTTCTGCAGATCTTGTGGAAGTGACTTGGCTGGAGCCACTCTTCGTTCCTGCTGGCTGAAACTGCAATATTGCAATACCTTCAACTCCTGCCAGCAACACCAGCCACATACGTTTCTAACTGAGAGAATCCATTTGTAACAAAAACCTGAATATAGTATGGGTTCAGTCTCCTGCTCACAGGATTAACCTTGCCTCTGAGTGCTTTCTGGGATTGCATCTTTCCCAGGGAGAAATCTGTGGTGGTCCCCGAGGAGGCAGAAGGCTGTATCCTGCAAATCGGTTATGATTCTCCTGGGTCTGGTGAGGCACAGGCAGATGAATAATTGATTCACTGTCTTTTAAATCCAAATATATTTACCAGGGAGCGGGTTTTTGGTGGTGGCAGTGGTGTGGTGGTTTAAATGTAAATGATTTAAATTACATTTTCACTGAGTGACAATCACACAGTCAGCAAATGCAACTTAACGAAGAGCAGTAAATTGTTCATCCAACAGCACTTTACTGCGAAGGTCTATAATTATCCAGGGTCTCACCTTCTTATTTATTTCTCAGCAGACTGTTATTAAAACAGACAAATATACGCATACATTAAACACTTCAGTGATCCAGTGTAGCCTTAGGAACTATCCCATACACCAGCAGATGCATAAGCTGAAGTCCACAGCTTTTCATCAGCAGCACAATACCAGAGGGCAGAGTTCTGTTTGACTCTTCCATTGTCATGCAGTACAAAAGCAAGAACACAGTTAAACCAAAAATTTCAAGTTTCAAACGAGCTCATTTCATACCATTAATTTGTAGAAATGCTTATTTTGATTGGTATTACTTCATAGTATAACTTTTACTGTTGAAAATTTTCAAGACTGTTTTAATGCTTCAATATGTTTGCTCAGGTTTGTGACTTAAGAGGAAGTTTGTTGTAAGTCTCCAAACAGCGTATTTTGTGAAGATATTGACTTTACTTTTTAGAGAAGTGAAAGGAAAGATGAAACTTTTCATGATAACAGAGAAAATATCTAAAATTATCAAAATATGTGTCCCAAAGTTCCGAGTAAAAGAGAACTATTAGTTTTAAATTTTTCTGATTTTAATCTAGTTTTATAATTCACAGACCTTAATCATAAACTTAGAACTCTTGGGGTTACCATTCCTACTGCAATGTCTGTCTTTTCTAGAAATTGGAAGCTTTTCCAGAGAGGCAGAGACCAGTTCAGTGCTGAGCCATGACTTTAAGAATGATTTTATGCCACTGAACTGATACAACAGAGTGCAGCAGAAATGTTATTTTGCATGCTTCTAACTGGACAGGGCCTTTAAGTGTGATGGGAAGTGTGGAAACCAGCAGCCCACTGAAGATGATCAAACACATGAAACGTTACCACTTCATATAGCTCTTCTAGTACCTCCTCATATGTATAGTATGCATTGCTGTCTTTTCTATCTTGCCCTCTCATCTTTCATCTACCCATTACCTTTTTCAAAACCACCATATTTGGGCCAAAAAAGGGAAAAAAAAGAAAAAGAAAAGACTGAAAAAAAGAAGCCATTATAAATATGCTGACTCGCTGGCCCTACGTTGTCAGGACCATCCATCATGTTCATTGCCTCAATAAAACCACTGGTGTGGACAGAATGCAAATTCTGTTACAGTAGAAGAGGTGTCTAAGCACCTGTTTGCATACCAGACATCTAGGGGTCATAATCAGAGGATAAATAAGAACATTTCAAGTGTAATGCTGATTGTACTGCACCGAATTTGCTAATAAAAGCCCTCCATGCCTGAAAGCCGCAGAGGCTAAGAAAATGGGCTTCCAAGAAGAGCTGTGGTGTGAGCTGATTTATAATGAGTGTGCAGTCGTGAAGTGAGAATGGCAAGGGAAAAGCTAACACAAGACTGGGTGAAGTTGTTAGGACCCCTACTAAGCTGCACGCAAAAGGACAAAATAAGGGTGTCTAAATTCCACCGCAAATCCGATAGACCGCGTGCTAGAGACAAACGAGACGAACAAGGGCTCATCTGCCTTAGGAAGTTTTACTGCTTTAATTAATCCAAAACCATAATTAAAGCTGTGAAATCTTTCTAGTGTATGTGCAGTTTTACTGGTTAAGTGAACAAGAACTTGGAGCTTTCTATGGTTCAGAGATATCATTTACCTGTCTGACTGTACTCTGGCACATTTCAACACACCCAGTTTTCTTCCACAGGTAGTTCTGGCCATGAATCTAAACTTTATATAGAAGTAGAGCTGCTGATAGAGTTTCTGATAGTTAAATAACTAAATAAACCTAGCAAGTCATAAACATAGTGGGCTTAATTTTCCATATACTGTGTGCTTTTTTATGGCACAGCATAAATTTAATTATTTTCATTGCATGTTTGTTGGTTTACCTAAGCAACTAGCACAGTGTGTCATTCTGATGTTAGAGATCTCACATCTTCACACCACTGACAGAAGCAACAATACTAGCAAATAGAGCTTAAATAATAAATAATAAAATGACCAGAAAAAATAAAACCACAGAATATAAAAATTACAGCAACAATCATACACTTCAATGTGAAATATTGTTTTCTACTAGAACTGGGAGAAGATCTTACATTAAACAGGTTAAGAATTTTAAGTGGAAGTGCCCAAAA
>VZTO01024003.1:0-18777 GCA_013400615.1 Syrrhaptes paradoxus
TTTTTTTTTTAAGGAAAGAACTTCAAAAGTTAAGGTATTTTAAAAAGTTTCCAGACTTACACAAATTGTGACATTTTTACATTTACAGGTACATTTAAAATTGGTATTGAATTTACAGCTATTATCTTCATGCTTATAAATGCATGGATCCATACCCTGGTTCTCTTCAATGCCTATATTGGCCAATTTAGATTTTTTTTTAAAATAAAAGTTCATAGTTCTTGTTAACTCAAGACTGACTGTTGAAATGCTATGCAACTTCAATTCATAATATAAACAAATTTGCAATGATATGTATATTCAGATAATCAAGAGTTATGACAAACAAGAGAAAAATTACTTGAAAATATGACTGAAAACTTACCAAGCATTTATGAAAAGATAAGCATATTCCAGAGCTGAATGATTCACTGAAGGTTTGCTTTTCTGTCTTGGAGAAAGACTTTATCCAAAAGATAAAGCAGCAAACAAGCTCTTCTGAGCATATACCTACAATAAATGTCATATCCTGACACATTTACTACTTGGAGCTCAATTTTCAGGTGTAGTTCATAATGACATTTTTGATAACCATTATAACTAGGATAAAGAGTTCTAAATAAATTAATGCAGAATTAAAGACTTAATTGATCTTCCCATATCCATTCCTTGTAAGAATGTATGTTTCGAGACCTACTCAATGGGGGAAAAAAAAAAAAAAAAANAAAAAAAAAGGCAGTGGCAGTTTCAGAAAATTAAAACCTACTTCTGCAACAGATGGTTAAATTGTAGGATCTTATACTAAATACAGTAAGTATATTAGTAAGTACATAATCTCTATAGTAGACTACTTTTTGACTCTTAAGTGTTAGAAGAAAACACTGAAATTGAGTAAATTTTTCTTTTCCTAGGATCCAAATTTTTAAGATTTCCAACTGACTTATTTCCTAGTGAGAATAAAAACCTATTACTAGTATCTAAGTTGTATCAACATAAACTATGCTTAAAGTGCTTTTCCTGGCCTGTGTAAACTTGCTTTACAAGCCACATTCTAAATTATTATATATGATAATTATCTGTGCAAAAAGCACATGGGCAATGCAACCTTGTTTTAGTAATGCTGGCATTTGTCACTCTGACAGTGTGATTTTGCTACTGAGGAATGCAGTCTAAACAAGAATCAAGTTTTATAGAAATTGTTATATGACGTCTCCAGGACTCGTATCAAATTTAACTTGGTTTTAAAATTTTAAGAATATTCTAAAAATTATTCTGATGTTCTAGTCGCTAGTAAAGTAAGGGCTCTCAGTCACACGTCAAAAGGTAGGGACAGTATTAGGTCTCAGGAGTTCTTTCACTTTTCACTACCTAGCTTCATATCATGGCATCATTCTTTTGGAACTATTATTCCCCCATGGATCACATCACTGGATAGCTCTCAAGGTCACGTCATTTTAAATATTATTGCTGCAATGTCCAGAAAGTGACAAAGTCCTGCAGTGGTATTGTTAGAGTCCATGTTCCTTCCATTCCCCTTTTATTGATTTCAGTTTGCTCAGGCTCAAACTCTTTGTCTTTGTAATGGAAAAAGTATTTATGAGGGAGTTTCACATCCCAGCCATTAGGTTCTTGAATATGTGTGCTATATATTACATACTTCTTTACTTTATTCTCTACTTGGAGGTCATCAATGTCTCATTCCAGAGTAACCTCACAGTTACAATAACAACTAGTTACTAGCAACAAGAATAAAGAAGAGTGGTATGTGGTTGCTGCCAGTTGTAAAGGTCTACATCCTTCATCTGTGGCACAAATCCTCTGATGCCCTATGAAACAAGAAGCCAGTCTCACAAGAGACTGGCAAGTAAAAGAAAATAATAATTAAAAAATAACCCCACACAAACCCTATGACAGTGACACTCACAGAATATGTTCCCTTATTTCTCAGGGAAGTAGACAAACAGCAGTTATCTCACTTCTTATTCATTTGCTTGTTTCTCTCTAGGTAGATTCTAATACTGCAAAAATCCATGCATTTCTTTTCCTTTCTCAATGTATTATAAAGGAAACTGTACAGAAACATTTAACAATGGCTGGTTGAAAAATTTCCTGTAAAATGATAAACTGCTTTTAAAGTTGATTTTTAATGTGCTGTTGCTGAAATTTGAATCTGTTGTTTTTCAGGTAATTAGATCCTCTCACTTCAGGGACAGAATGGAGAAATAGACAAATGTAACCAAGCATTTGCCCAGTTTTCTGGAAAAAAAACCCCGAGAGAGTATGTCTCAGTTTAAGGTATTTTGCTTTTCTGTTTTCAACCAGCTCTATTATGTTTCTCATCCTTATGAAATAAATACAGTAAAAAGCTCCAAACCCAAAGAGTTAGGAACAAGCTGCTGAAAAAAAATCCAAGGTTCTAACAACTTTATGGAACAGAAAAACAACAAAAAATACTGTTACTTCATTAAGAAGTTTTTCTTACATTAAACCCATATTTTAGTTCGCATGACCTATTCCTTACAGATTAGTGTTTTTGAAAGACTTAGGCAACATTTTTCACTCTAGTTTGTGAACACCTGTTTTCGTTTGAGTTTCTAAACGGCTTCACAAAGAGTAAGCAAGAAACTGAAGCCTACTGTCAGGAGAACTGATTTGCTATATAAGGATCTACAACTTCATTGCAAACTTGTCTGGGGCCTGAAAAATCCAAAAGATTGAGTGTTAGGCTTAATCTCCTTTTAAAGTAGCTATCAAACATTACCTAATAAGTTACTTTAAGAATCTAATGAATTATTAACCTTCTCTTTAATTTAAAGTCAGCAACCTTGCAGATAACTTTTACTGTCACCTGACTATAGGAATACTTTTACAGTTTCACAGAAATGGCAATTTGGCTATGCAAAGTAAGGCTCTGGGAGACAATTGTTTCTTAACACACACACAGTGTGTTAAACTTCACATGACTGGCTATATATTTACTATTAATACCTCTTTTACTTCAGAAGTGGAGCTGAAGTAACTCCGCCTACATTTATCAGTGCCTAAGGGAAACTCCCTATTTGCAAACTTCAGATGGCCAATGGAGACAGAACGTTAATTTAAACGTAAACCTTTGCTTCCAAATAAGCTGTAGTAATTTTATGGTGTCTTTATTAAGCTTAAATTTTTTTACCAGGCTAACTGGTTTGTGAAAGAATTCATCTACTGAAATGTGAGACAGATATTTAAGGGTTTATTGATTTTTTTAATTATTCAACAACAAACATAGTTATCCTTTTATTTTCTACAATGCTTAAGAATCCTTTCCACTCTTCTATACATTAAACATTCTTGGCATCATCATCCCTGATATTAGCTTGTCTTATAGATACTCTATTTGATTTGTAAGGTTCACTGTCTTTTTAGCATTTAAACACTGCTATCAGTCAGCTTTTGACTTACATTTGGGTCTCATATTAATATAATTTTATTTTAACTAAGAAAAAAGTAAAAAAAATATTGCTGTAGTTAATTATAATGAAAGAGTATTTCATTGGTGAGAATTAGAGTCACATAACTGAAGTGTAAATAGGCCTGCTCCCTACTGATCTTGATAAAAGTTATAGCTCAAGGTAATTCTGAGCCTAATGGGGGTATGAAACTGAAGTGTGATGTTCCCGAAAGAAAACCTGAACTAAAAAAACTGCTGAAAATACAAGAACAACACCGCAATTGTAATCTAACACAGAAGACCAGCCTGGTATAGTAATTCATGTATTAGAAAAAATACATTTCAATAAAGCAGTATTGTTTCCCACCACCACCTTAACTCACACTAGATTACAGACTGGAAAACAGCACCTTCTCCCCAAAGCTCAGAGGAAGGTCTCTCTTGTGATAAACTAAAGTGTCTTGTAAATTACAACTGTTAAATAAAATCTACATTGGTGGATAAAACTATTACAGGAAGTCGTCCAGAATGCAGCGTATTCAAGTAAAACAAGCACTTAAACACATTTTTGCCCTTATTTGACAAACTCAACTCTGTGGTATGAAGTTAATTGTAACTATTTATCTTATTTTGAAGAAACTTCACAGCCTGATTACATGTGTCCACTGAAAATGCTTCTTGAGGAAGAAAGAAGACGTGCAGCTAATGAACTAAAGATGCTTGTTAGCAGAGGAAGAGTAGGACTTGAATATCAGTTGAAATGTTAGCTCTCTAAGTGAGCAGACAGAATTAATGTATAACATTCAATCAGTAAAATGTTCCCATATAAGAAAGCTGACATGCTTTGAACATGCTTTATTTTTCCCTTGCAATTTAAAGTTAAGAAAAGCTCTGATCATAAAAGCAGAAGTTTTGTAAGTATCTACTTAGGATCACAGATCTGAGTCCAAGAACATAGCTGTGAAAATTTTATCTTAAGTACATGAGAAGTTCACTTACCAGAAATCAATTTAACATTGGCGTAATTATTTTTTTCCCTACCAAAGGCAAAGTTTTTGCAACAAAGATAAAAGTTAAAGTCTTCCAGACAAAATACCATTTAAACACTGTACAGAAAGTTAATACAAATAATCTTTAGCAATTATTAGGCACCTTCTGAACTACAGCTCAAATGGAATATTGCGAATAGGGTTGGTGAAACTATTGGATCTGTGTTTTGAGTGTTTAGAGGGTCAGGCTTTTAAATATTGTTATTTTATTGTTCACATAACTCTAAAGTAAGTTCTAGTATAGTACTAGAATTAAAAAGAACAATTTAGAGTTATCCAGTGTTATGCCACTGTAAGTTTTCAGATTAGTTTTGTAAAATCCTGCTAGAGCCTACAAAGCCCTTTTTTAGAAATAGATCTAAAACCTCTCTGAAGTGGCAATCCAAACAATCTGCTTTCCCACAAGCTGTTGTAAATACGCTCATAGAAATTAACAAGCAACACACTGCCGTCCAAATGGTTGAATGATGTGACCGATGACTAGAAACAGCATTCACATATTTTTTCAACAGTAAGTATGAACCCTATGATTAGGAAAAATGCACAATGGAATTCTTCTCTGGACCCACATTATCACAAACTGCATTGTGTACTTCCACAGGCAAGTGTTGTATCATCACACGGAAAAGTGAGGAGTTAGCTCGCAATTTAAATACAGAACCCTAGTTCTTAGCAAAATCTATGTTTCCACGTATAATTAAAAAAATAAATCTGAGCTTTCAGTGAGGCTTTGCAGGGGAGTTCACAAGATATCCATCGGCTAACATCACGTGACCTGCTGATTTCAGTTCAGTTCTTCAGTACAGCGGTGTCTAAATCACAAACTCGATTTCTGAAGGATTTAATCGCAGTCAGCATCTTGTCTAAACCAAGACAGTTACTCTTAAGCAGGTATTTAAACAACACCCTAAATAACAAGTTCAACAAGAGCGAGGGCTCCACCTTCCTTTTATAGTAACCACAGCAGACATTGCTTTCTAGATTCAGCAGAGGGCTCAACACGCCCCACCCCAAGTTACAAGCAAGACTCTAAGTTACCCTTACAGCTCTCTGCACGGATACACACGAGCCAGCCAGGCCAGGCCGGCGCGCTTTCAGTGCTGGTGCATCACGTTGTGGTGGAACAGCTCCTCTGGCCTCCAGAGCGACTGTAAAGGGGCCCAGCCCCCCTCCTCTGCCCCTTTACCTCATGGGGGGGGGGACAAGCCACAGCCCCACAAATCCGCAGAGCAAACCTATCTTAATTTGCGGTGCCAGACAGCGGACAAAGCGCCCACAGCAGGACCCGTGAGGCACGTTACGCGAAGGGGAAGGGGCCAGCGTGCTGCGGGCAGGGGGCCGGGATTTGAAGGCCGGGTCTGCCGGGCCGCGGGAGGCTGCTCTCCCACCCCTCCCCAGCTCTGGGCATTCCTTACCACGTACCATCTCGATTATTTTGGTCTTCCTACCCGTTTTCTTCTTCATGGTGAAGATGTACTGCGCCAGCACCACCCCGCCCACCAGGGCGCACACGCTGGCGGTGGCCACTGCTCCCATCTTGGCCACCGCGGTCCTGTCCATGGTAGCTCCCAGGGGGGCCAGGCGCGGGTAGAAGCAGGGCGGCCCCTCGCCGCTGAAGGAGAAGGGCGTGGAGAGGGGGGGGTGGGGGAAATGACCCCTCAGCGCCGGCCTCAGCGGGTACCCACCGACCGCGCAGAGCCGGTAACGACCGCGGCACGGCCGGCACCCCGGCGGCACGCGCCCCGCCGCCTGCGCTCCGGCGCGGGCTCTCCCCGCGAGGCGTCATGTGCGCCGCGGCCTACCGGCGGTATCACACCAAAAGGGGGGGAAAAAGTAGGGCGGGTGGTGGAGGCAGGGCTCCTCGAGGGCGAGAGGTTTAGTGTTTAGAGGCTTTGAAAACGTCAAGCACCAGTCGGGAGGTGAGGTTTTTCCTTAGGAAACACAAAGGAACGCGTCTGTTCCCCCCACCACACGGGAATTAATGGGACAGCCCAAGGGTTCGCCGCCCCCGCTTCCCAAACTACATTTCCCAGCGGCGGCGCGAGGCACCACCCTCCTGTCGGGCCGGGCGGCGCCAGGCTGGTGCTTAGCGCGCGTTGGGAAGGACGCTGGAGATGGCGGCGGGGAGCGGGCTGTAGCGCTGCCGGCCTGTGTATCACCTTTCATTTCGCCTCAGGCCTCACCTGAGCAAGGAGCTGCCGTGGGGAAAGGGGACCTACAGCCCCGGAGCAGCTCAGGCCGCGCCGTGCCCGGGAGGTGCCATTTCCCACCCACGTAAGACCCCGCTGAGTGTTGTCCCTTCTCCCCTTCGGGTGTGTGTGTGTCCTGTCCCGGGTGGAGGTGCTGTGGGCGCTGCAGCCGTGGGCTGTGTTTGACTCACAAGAAGTGTGTCCCTGATTTTTTTTTCTTCACGGAAAGAACGGCTGGAGCTGGCTGGCAGCCCCTCACCTCCTCCACGGGCTGTGGGGTCGAGTGGGTTCCCGTTTGTCCCACTCGTGGCATGGAGCTGTGAGTTTTGAGCTCAGGTAATGGCATTGTCAAGCTGCCTACAAAAGGATTAGTCTCTTTCTCTGATTCTTAAAATAACAGCAGGTAGGGAGCAGAAAAGCTGATTTGTGCCCTAACTGACCGAGTTCTTGAGCTGTGTCATTAGGGCATCTTCAAGGCGATTACTCGGGGGAGGTTTTGCTGTTGTCTCTTCATGTTTTCATTTACTTTTCAGAAAATAATTTCTCTTGCAGAAGACTTGCATAAGAATATTTATTTTCCTTCTACTCCTTGGTAAGAGAGAAGACCTCAGTTCTGTGACTTTGGAAACTTGTATTTCTTTATGCTTGTTACAGAAGGCTTTTAACAATTTTTAAAAAGCTGGTTTTTTTTTTTTTGCTTTTTTGTCGTATAACTAGCAGTGTCTATGACAACTAACCTGTAAACGAATGACAAGAAGTTTCCTAAGGTTGTTTCCTGAACCACATAAACAGAAACCCAAGGCAGCTGAAATTGACATTAAAAAAGTTGTTGCTGACAAAGTTGTTTGTGTAAACATCTGTGTATATCTATTAGCATACGCATCAACAATGGTTTGTTTCCCTTTTAGTAAAGAAGAATGTCGCTGTTTAAAGCTAGAGACTGGTGGTCCACCCTACTTGGAGAAAATGAAGAATTTGACCAAGGCTGTCTGTGTATTGGTGATGTTGATAATAGTGGCAGTGGACAAGGTAAATTCAGAATTACAGGGTTGCTGACTTTTAAGCTACACGCCTGCAAGTTTGCTTTGACCAATGCACACTGAAAGCTTGCTAGCCAGGCTGTTGTCAGCTAGTTAAAGTCTGCTATCTTTAGTGTGTCCTTGTAGGCCTAAGAATACAAATTCAGTGCTATTCGTCTTCGTGTATTTGTAGGTTTCTAAACATCTTAATTCTTGCTTGTGTTCAGATGTAATTTCTCGCGTGTCTTATTCCCTCAAAGGTAGAACATTTTCAGTTAGTCGTGGGAGGAAGCACATTGTAAGGCATTGAAAAAAATTAAGGGAAAAAAGCAAGGTGAGAGCTAATAAGCTAAGAATTTATAAAAATAAATGAACAACTTTTTCTGCCTAGAAAATGAGAGGCCATTGAAATAAGTGACTCTGCTTGAGTAAACCCTGCTTTTTTATGTAGTCATTAATAATGTGGAATGCCCTTTGCTGCCAGGGAGAGTTCTTGTGTGTGTTTGTCTTTTAAATTAATAAATATTTGTGATCTTTCTGTGACACACTCATGCTCATCTTGGAGCTCTGTTTTTGCTCAGTAGAGGTACTTCAGTTTGATTTCAACATTGCCTCCTCTTTTAAAATTTTTATTTTTATTTTAGATTTTCAAGTCTTCCTGAAAAGGGACAAAAGTTGAGCTGTTACTGGTTTGGTGTACAACTTTTTTCAGTAGAAGCTGGTAGAATCATTTAGGTTGGAAAAGACCTTTAAGACCATCAAGTCCAACTGTAAACCTAACACTGCCAAGTCCACCGCTAAACCATGTCCCTAAGCACCACATCAACACATCTTTCAGATACCTCCAGGGATGATGACTCAATCATCTCCCTGGGGAGCCTGTTCCAATGTTTGGTAACGCAAATTTTTCCTGTTATCCAGTCTAAACCTCCCCTGCTGCAACTTGAGGCCATTTCCTCTTCTCCTATCACTTCTTACATGAGAGAAGAGACTGAGACCCACCTGCTACACCCTCCTTTCAGGTAGTTGTAGAGAGTGATAAGGGCTCCTCTCAGCCTCCTCTTCTCCAGGCTGAGCAAGCTGTCTGTTGCCAGCAGTCCTGGTGGTGTGTTGACTGACCCATGATCAAAAAACCCCAAATTCTGCCAGAGTTCTGGATAGTCTTTTCCTAGTGGAAAAAAATGTCATTGGTACAAAAAAGCAGGACTTAAACAGTGTTGTGGGTGTAGTAGTCTGCTGTTTTACTTACTTTCCCAATATTATATTTTCTCTTTGTTTTTAGACTAGGCTCTTCTGCTTCCACATAGTTGGATCACATAGTTGTAATTGCCTAGCCACAGGTCAAAATGTCCTCACTTAAAATTCAGTATTTTTAAGAAAGTAATGGCCAAAATGGCTTTAGTTTAGTCATGATGGAATACTTGTTACCAAACTAAGACGAGAGTAGGGAAGGTAGTTGCTATTCTCTGAATGAGGGATTTGGAGGTGCAAGTTTTTTGTGGCTGAAGAAGAGAGGAAGCAAACAGCTGTTCTGAGCTTTTGATGTGGGGTCCTGTGGAACTACACCAAGCCTTTAGAGCTTGGTGAACTTGGTTGAGGAATACTTGTATGTTCCCCTGATTTGTGGAGAAGTTTTATTGGTTTTTATCTGCATTGGTATGATGACCTATATCTAGAGGAAATAAGTGCTGTCAATCAACTTAAGTTGTTGGTTGTTATCATGGGAGAGACCTCTTTGGGGCTTTTCCATTAATAATTTTTTGTTTTTCTCTAACAACCAAATGACTACTTGCTTAAAATACTGATTCTAGAATAGTTCTGATGTAACTGTTGCATTCCTCTTTGAGATAATGGATCTGTCTCAAGAGCAGGTGATCTTAAGGCCTAACTTTGTTGACCTGATGTAGCAATTATGTGTCTTTACTTTGCATTTGGAGAAATGTTGTTGGTCCCAATTTTAAAATTTCACACCTGTCCCATCCCGCTTGATGGGAGAGGGGAAAGGTTTCTTTTGGATATCTGCGTAGTAATAGTGGAGACAGTGGCAAGTACCTTGAGAGTTTCAATTAAACAACAGTTTTATTAAAAAGGTGTAAAAGGAGAGGGTTTACAAAAGATAAATTACTTGGCAAAGAAGACTTATAAGGATACCATCTCCTAGTGTATCGTGGTTTAAAGGCCACCACACACGCTCTTGGTGAAGACCTGGTGGGCTGAGGCCAGGACAGGGAGGGTTTACTCACCACTTGTGGTCACAAGCAAGAAACAGACTTGAATTGGGAAAATACAAAAACCAATTTAATTCATTAAGAGTCAAAAACAGAGCAAGATAATGAGAAAGAGAACTACATTAAAAAAAAAAAAGTTCCTCTCTTCCACCCCTCCATTCTTCCTGGGCCCAAAGGCTTTGTTCCTGATTGTTTAACTTCTCCCCTACTGGCAGCACAGGGGGTGGGGAATGGGGGTTGCGGTCAGTCCATCCCATGTTGTCTCTGCTGCTCCTTCCTCCTCAGGGGAGGGCTCCTCACAGTCTTCCCGGCTCCAGCGTGGGGTGCCTCTCACGGGAGAGTCCTTCACAAACTGCTCCAACGTGAGTCCTTCCCTCGGGCTGCAGTTCTCCACTAACTGCTCTGGCGTGGGTCTCCAACAAAATTTACAGCCTCCTTCGGGCACAGTTACTTCTTTTAGCATGCAGTCCTCCATGGCTACATCTCCATGAGCTACCGGCGAGCTCTGCTCTCCATGGGCTTCATGGGGACAATGTGTGTCACCATGGGCTGCAGGGGAATCTGCTCCAGCACCTCCTCCCTCTCCTTTCTCTTCACTGACCTTTGTGTTGCATAGTTGTCTCTCTCACATCCCGCTCCTCTCTCTGCTGCAGGTTCTTTCGCTGGCTCCTGAGAAACTCACAGCTCTCAGGTGGGGGCTGTGCTGAGTTGGCTAGGTGGGCAGCAGCTGGACAGACCAGCTAGGTCCTGCCTGTGGCTGCACCCCTGCTCCCTGCACTGTGCCCCCTCTAAAATATGTCATTTGCAGAGGTGCTGATGGGCTCAGCCTTGGCCAGAGGTGGGTTGAACCTGGAGCTGGAGAAACTTTCTGTAGTTTCTCCCAGGGGCTATCTTAGCAGTGCACCCCTCCCCTGCTACCAAACAAACTTGGAGCTGTGGGAACTCTTAGTAACAGGAGCCATCACTGTAGCCCCTCCCCTGCTAACACACAAAAC
Source organism: Syrrhaptes paradoxus (assembly GCA_013400615.1). Taxonomy (NCBI): domain Eukaryota; kingdom Metazoa; phylum Chordata; class Aves; order Pterocliformes; family Pteroclidae; genus Syrrhaptes; species Syrrhaptes paradoxus. The sequence goes on from VZTO01024003.1 coordinate 10,890, forward strand.
CACAACATATTGAAAACACTGAAGCTTCTAATGATATGACAACTATTAACAATGTGTGACAACTACTTATCACTATTAAAACTTGTAACTGCTTATCAACACATAAAAATTTCAATCACTTAACAGTAATAAACTGAGCAATCACTTATCACTATGAGGCTTCCCACAGAAACTTTCTGAACAATCCCCAAAAGGAGCTGTAATCACCTTTTAATATTAAAACTTGTAACAATGTTACCCTTATGTGCCAGAAAAGTTATAGACAGAAAAAAAGAGAGAGAAAAGGTAATTCAGAAGGGAGAAAGAGAAGACAGAAAAGATTCTGGAATGATATCACCCATGGGTCCAGCAATAGTGTCTGCTTGAAGTTGCGATCCTCAGGTGGTAGGTGCATGTGCACCTTCCCATTTGTTTTTTCACCTTTTATAGACAAAAGTTCTCAAGTTTCCGCCTAACTTTCTTCAGTTATGGAGGTGTCTCTTTATTTGGCATAGGAAGCAGGAGGGGTGCTTCCTTAATTTGTATGGGGAAATCCATCATCTTGGCATGCAAGGGTGAGGAAGCACAGCATTAACCCTCTCAACCAATTGGGTCAGTGGTCATGCAGACCGTGTATTAGATTAACTTTGGCCAAATTTTCCTTGTTAGTGTCTCAGAGGTGAGGGAGGTCAAGGTTTGCTTCTTGGTTGGAAGGGAGGCGATCTCGTTAGCAACAGAATGAGACTATTAGTCATTCCATACTTAGCAAGGAGTAGAATTTAGGCGTCCCTTGGTAGAAAATATACAGGCCATTCAAGATGTTCGAGACAAACCGTTTCCTTAAGGCCTTCAGCAGACAATTACCTTCCATCCCTTGTCAGGGCCTTTGACAGGCAATTGCAGTCCTTTGGTCCATTGCAACACTTCTTCTGTATGCACAAATCCAAGATGTAGAAGCTGAAAGTTTGAGGTACTCTTTAAAATCAGAATGGGACTTTTTAAAGAAGTGTGAACATAAATCTAAAATGATGGAATAGTAACAGTGGTCAGTGCCACCACCATGATGCTTGCCATATTGAATCCTTTGCTGACAGCTTTTCATGGATTTGCAAAAAAAGCTGATTGCTAATCTTAACCTAGAAGACAGAGCATAATCAACATTAATTGATTCATGTAAATATTCTGTCTTTTCAGGGTATTGTTTGAAGCACTTCACAGCAAAATGAATTCCATGTGTGCTATTTTTTTTTTTTTTTTTTTTTGGTAGATAAAATTATTGTGGGCAGCTACATGGGATATCTCCGAATCTTTGATCCCCATCCTGTGAAACCTGGAGATGAAGTACAACCTGAAGACTTGCTCTTGGAAGTGCAGTTGCGAGAACCAATATTGCAGGTGGAAGTGGGAAAATTTGTTTCGTAAGTCAACAACAGTCTTATGTTGCATTTTAGTTAAGTCTTAGGTGTTATTTTCTTTCTTTGTTTTTGGGGAGTCGATTTTCAGTTTCCAGGTGGACAACTATTAAGCACATCGATTAATATTGTAGTGTGCTTCTTGAATCATCTTGATATGACAGAATTTTTACTTAATGTATATGTGGAGGAAAATCTTCCAGATACTTGTACGATTTTTTTTTTTAAAGTATATAGAACTGTAAAAATCTTGTATTGAAAGGTTTTTTTAGGTGTTAAGAAAACTTGATTAACTTGTTATGATCCAAGATGTGATACTGTCCAGTTCTTTTGGGTTTAATAGAGGACTGAAAATCTTTAATTCCAATGAATTTAGTGGAAATAAATGTCCAGGTAGAGGAGAGATACTATGACTCTAAGGAAAAGGCCTTTTATTTAATTGGCTGTAAGAGAGTCTAGTTAGGAGAACTTTATTTTAGAAATGAGAGAAAAAACCAAATAGATATGAGGATCATACATCCAAACAAGTATAATTCAGCAACTGCATACATGACCTTTTTTTTTAAATTTACCTTTGTACCAGCTGCAAAGAACCTACATTAATTAAACTATAAGGCAGAAGTCATAAACTTGGAATCCTATATTCGTGTTCTTTTTCCCTTAAACCCAAGTAGTATTACCTGCAGAGAAAGTTCTTGTGCTGTAACTAAAGAAAATGTTTCAGATTATTTTACAGGGTAAGGCATTAAATTCCTGCATAGGATCACTCCTTGAATACTTGAATAAAATAACAGTTCCCAGCTGATACAGGCTTTTCAGCTTGTGGCGTTTGGTCTCAGAGCACAAATCTTTCCTGTGGTAAATACAGGTTTTTCTCTCATTTTTAAAACAAAGTTCATGCTGCAGTATTAGAAGTTAATTTCAAAATTAAAAGGAATCCTTTAAGAACATATAATTAATTGTCTGTAAGAGCATCTACTTAGAAGAACTTTATTTTAGAAATGAGTTCTTAAAGGGTTCATTTTAGTTTTGAAATTAACTTCAAATGCTGCAGCACGAATTGAAGAAGAATAGTACTTCTGAGTTTTTATGCTAGCGTCTAACACCCAAACCTTTGGATTTGGCCCACACCTGGAAGTAATTTCAACATGTTACTTGAATTTTATCCTGTATGCATTTTACTTGGAATTTATCTGAAAACAGTGCTTTTTTTAACCTTGTTTACAGTGGTACTGAAGGACTTCATCTGGCTGTGTTGCATTGCCGAAAACTCTGTGTATATGGTGTTTCAGGTTAGTTTACAAATACAAGCTTTACAGTGACTTTTACGTGTATGCTAAAGTTTGGATTAGGTTAATGCTAAACTTGGTATATACAGTGTTTTCTTGTCATCCCTGAAAAGCTGCAGTCATGTTCTCTCACTCAAACTCATATATCAAGAGGAAACATTAGTAATTAGGTCTAGATATTTCCCGATGGTTAATAGAGAGATTTGCTGATCTACTCAGTGCTGGTGATGCTGTGATGTGTGTGATGGTCTGTGGTTATAGTGCTTGTGGACAACTAGTTTTCATTTACAGTTTTAGGAGTGGATTTTACTGTTCAGCATGCTAATGAACAGTTTAATGTTCATTAAACAGGCTGTTTAATGACAGCTTACTTAGCTTTTTAAAAATGAAACAATTACGATTATTTCTGGACTAGGATTTCAGATAGGTTACAAACACATGCTCTCTTTCCAGATTCTCTTTGCCTTCTAGTTGTCTTATTTGGAGACACCAGTAAAACTGGTCCTTGTTGAGGGGTGGTACTTTGAGATGTACTGCATTTTTCATACTTTCCCTTCTCTGTAATAGTGCTTATGTCTTAGGATTGTAGCCTACCAGTACAGTTTTAATAAAAACAATTTGTTTGAAATTTTACATTAACGGCACAGAACAATAAGAATTCTTTTCTAGTTACAATTTGCTATTTGGTCTACATGGCTTAAGCATTTAAGTAATAACAAAGATAAAGTTTTACAGTCTTTTAATAGACTTTTCATACCAATTTGTAAGCATTCATGCTGTAATGGTAATATCTGTCATCTGTACTGGTACTTTTGAACAAGCTCCTTTGAGAAATAATGCTTGTTATTTCTTTATGCTTCCATAGCAAATTACCCTTTCATAAAGTGATATCTTTACTTGCTTTATACATGTTGTCATGTCCGTTATTCGTAATAAAATAATTGTGCTGCTTCCCCTCAACGAATAAAAGCATCCTTCAGGGCTGACTAAAGTATGGCCTGGATATTGTATTACAGTCAATATAAAAAGTTTGAAGTATGGCCTAGATATCACACTACAGTGAGTATACACAGACTGACGACTTTCTAACTTGTTTTTCCTCTGATGTGCCTTCTTAGCTGGTTACTCACCAGCCAGGGCTTTGTTCCGTGTGTCTGTTCCAATCACTTCCTCTAACGGGTGCCTGCTTTAGGGGTAATTGCTTACAAGCTATGTTGGATTTTAGTTGAGAAATTGCCTAAAAGGTTAGCATAAGCTACAAATTTTTCGTAAAATGTTGTTTAAGATAGTGTTGGAATAATCTTTGTGTACTTAAAGCTGTGGCAGGATTTAGCTTAGATATCAATTCACTCAAAACATCTGTTTCCCTGCTCCTGTGACTGTTCTCAAAGGTTGTGGTTTGTTTTTTTTTTTTTTTGCTTGCTAGTATTAGTCCTTAAGTGTTACTCTGCACAATGAACAACTTTTTCTTCATGGGGTGCAGGAAAGACTTGATTACAAAAGGGGAGCTTTAACTTCAGTTTCTTTAGAACGACTTTTTGAATTTCTGCTAGTTCCCTGAAGGAGTCGGGCAATTAAAGTTCATGCAGACCTTTTCAGAGAATGTGATGTTTATTATAAAATTATTTTTGTTACTGTATGTTTGTCTCTTATCTTTGCATTGTTGATCACTGCATTGAATTTCAGACAGAGTTAAGGGAAGTGATAAATGTGCCCTAAACACAGCTTTGTTAAATCGTAGTTAATGATTAGCTAAATCTTAATTTGAGACAGACTATTACAGCTGAGGCTGACTGTTGGATATATTATATTCACTGAATAACTAGAGCATCATAGGAATGCCCCCTTGAGCAGGCTTTTTTTCTGATCTTAGACACATGCCTAATGAAGAGAAATACATGTAAGTAATAAAATCTCAGCCTCTTGCTAAGTCTTTGTACCATATTTAGTAGAATGAGACATTATTTCTGGTTCTGGCCTTTAGGAATTTTGTAGCTTGGTGATTTGTTTGAAGGAAGCAGGAGTGTGAGCCTTCCTATCTCAAAGTCACTAGGATTAAGTCATAGTGTTTTCAGGTTGTTTAAATTAGTACTCCTTTACTTTTCCATGTTGCATGGATCAAATATATAAATATATACCCTTCATTTTTTGTAGGAACTCTGGGAAAGGTGGAACATGGGAACCAGTATCAGATCAAACTGATGTATGAGCACCATCTTCAGAGAACTGCTTGTAATATGACTTATGGTCCATTTGGTGGTGTGAAAGGTAGCTCCTTGTTGCATGTTCTTTATTATTAGTTGTTTAACTGTGAAGAGTTGAGGATTAACTGAAATTTTGAAAGGCAACATGATGCTGCTGTGTAGAGGAAGCCATCTTTCTAAAAGTGATGGTACCTTTGCATATAGAAAATAACTGAAGTTAAAATGAGGCAAAGATTATTAAATGCAGAATAGTTGTTTCCTCGCATCTTGAACTGGATATGTATTTGCAAGCATAATATTGATTTTTTTTAAAAGTTACAAAAACCCTGTCTCTTCCCTTCTAAAATACTTTAACATCTAAAATAATTGTTTTCTTCTATGCTTTAATTGTGTTTTGCTTTTCTCAATTTGCTTATCCTGGACAAAGAAAGAAGTTAACATCTTAATTCTCTGACCTTAAAATATCAAGTGTCTTGAAAGATATGTAATGCAGAGTTAAAAAAAAAATATTTAAACTTTGGTTGGAAAAACATAACAGTGGAAAATATTTATGGTGTATTTGTAGTTTTGAATGAGTTTAATAGATACCAGTCTTTTGAACTTGTGACACAGTTATGAATGTTTTTGTGTTCCAGTCTGGAAGCATTTAGGTTTGCTGTGCATGACAGCTCTTTCTCTTCAAAAGTGAAGTTCGCTCAGCAATACTGAGGGGGTGGTAGTCGTCTGCACAAGTAATGTCCCTAAAGTGTTGGCAGAGTGGTATCACTTTACCAAGGTACAAAGTCTTCTGAGTCAGTATGGCAAATACATGGAGACAATCCCTTGGTTCTGTGTATGTAATAATATTCTAGTAGTGATTCTACAATGCCTTACCCTAAACTCAAGTTTGTCCCTGGGCTTAAATTCAGCTGACCAAAATTCATACTGATTGAAGAGATTTTCACATATTGGTTTTGCACAACCGCCTTGGGAAAAAGAGTCAACTTATATGGCTGAGAAGGTATTTGTGCTGTGTGTGTCTTGAGGGGTGAGTGTATAGAGCATGGGCATATTCCTGTTAACAGCAGAAAAACAATATGGAGTTTCCTAAGTCTGAGAGGAGGGAATAGTATGCTTCCTGACGTACTCTAGTGGAATCGCACTAACAGATGTATTGAGGGGATCATAAGCTAAGAGTTGTGAGTGTCTGGAATGTTCCAGGGATAAAACAAATACCCATGTACCACCATGCAGTTCTGCAGAATAAGCTCTGGATTTTTGACATGCGTACTTATTTACTGTGGGGAATCTGAGTCTGACCACCAGCTGAGTCTTGATGCCACACCTGTCTCTTACATACCTTATCATGAGCTGTGGCAGATGCAAGTGATGTAACGAAGAAAAAGGCTTTGAAAGGTAGGGAGACAGAAGGTAATGTGTACTTCAGAACCCACTCAGCCAGCCAAACGCTTTTCAACACCTAGGATGGTCAAAATGAGGGCCAATCCTGATAAAGGAGCAAGAACAGCAGAGGGACCTCTGGTAAGTTCTGCAAACTTCTCTTGTTTGCTAGTAGCACTTCTGTTCCAGCATGTCAAGCTGCTTTTCCTTTCTTCTTCTCCGCATTCCAGTTCACTTCAGTGTGTTTGTTGCTGCGGAAAAGGAATACCTCAAGTCTTGTTTTGAGGTGACAAAAATGCTGATAAAGAAGGGAGGCAGAGATTTGTATTATGTAATAAATAATAATGCATTTTAATATAATAAAATTAAAAAGCTTTCTGTTTAAGACCCAAATCTAGGAAAACTATAGGGAATGTTCAGGTACCTGATAGCAGGCTATGAAGGCATATATCGAAGCGTCAGAGAAATAGGCAAAATGGATGCTGGAGAAAGTTCTTTTGGGGAAATGAAAGAATGTTCTTTTTTGTAGATTTCCTGGACTGAATGTCCTTTTTATGTGGGTTTCCTGGACTGTCTGATTAGATTTCTTGTCAAGGATGTGCTTTTAATCTTGCCCCTAGCCTTTTGCGGTGAATCTATTTCTGGATTTTTAAGTATCATCTTTAATAGTTTGTTTTCTCCTTGAGGCTGATGAATGACAGTGTGGTTTTATTTCNAGTGTATCTTTGGCAGATGTTCTGAGCTGCAATTAAGAGCCAACCAGTCTGTAAATAAATAACCACTGTTTTTTCTTTTTACTATCTGCTTTCCACAGGCTTCTCTGGAATTCTTGCCAGGCATCTGCTAACAGTCTCTTTTGCCTTCAGCAGAGGTTAATGCATGGCAGTGGCAGTGCTGTAAGTGTGCCCAGTGAACTCATTTTGCTAACAGTCTGACCTGTACACCAGGTTTTAGAAGTGGACTGACAGAACACAGGGATGGTTTTTGTATTTATTGCCATCTCTGTTACTGCTGTGACTGATATGTGTCTTATTGTTATACTCAAGCATCCTCAAAACAGGTGAAAGGTGAAAGAAAGCACTTTAAACGTCGTGTTGACAGAGCTACTGAAGGAGACTCAGAAGAATGGCAGTTGAACAGGAGGAAAGCATGTGTTGTACAGGGAAAGTATGCTGTGGGAGTGTTGGGGAGGAAGGTGAATGTAAGGAACATAATTTTTCATCTGAGAAAGCAAAAAATGCTGCAGGAGTTGACAGAGGGCACTTATCTATGAAGTTGCTCAGTTTTAGTCAGATTTCTCTTGCTGAGGATTATGCTTTCTTCTTTCTATGGAGCTCTTAATCCTATAACTTGAGTAGTAAAGAAACTCATTCTACCCAGCCACACCAGTTAACACGGGCAAAAGAAAAATAGGATTGAGTTTTTGTGTACACTAGTTTCTAGTTTATACTGGTGCACTCTAACATTCTTGCGGATTTTCTGTCCTTTCTTAGGATGAAAAATTGTTTGGGTCCTAGTTAATGCTATGTTTTGTTTTGTTGGGCTGCTTCCAGTTACCTGTCAGTTTAACGGATACTGCCAAAAATTATCAGTTTGCTACTGCTTGCTCTTACCTCAGGTAAAA
>VZTO01024004.1:18358-34927 GCA_013400615.1 Syrrhaptes paradoxus
TTCCCATGACTTGCCAAAGATGATGGAGAGTGGTCTAGCAATGACTTCTGCCATCTCCCTCAGCACCCGCGGGTGCATCCCATCAGGACCCATGGATTTATGGGTGTCCAGATTACTTAACCTCTCCTTAACCCAGTCTTCATCTACCAGAGCAAACTCCTCCTTTGTCCTGACTTTCTCCGGGGCTACAGGGGTATGGGGTTATTTCTAAACATTTTGATTTGTCAAAGTCCAAGTGGATTCTCATGAAATATTCTCATAGTAATTTAATATGTGTTTGAAGTCATGAGTATCCAAAGCCTTCCAATAAGTCATCACATCTTTTGCATATTGAAAGGCAGCTTTTTTTAGATATCAGAAAAGATTAAACATTGGGGAGGCACTCTTTATCAGGAAGTGCAGTGATAGGATGAGGGGTAATGGTTTTAAGCTGAAAAAAGGTAGATTTAGATTAGATATTAGGAAGAAATTTTTTTCTGTGAGAGTGGTGAGGTACTGAAACAGGTTGCCCAGAGAAGTTGTGGATGCCCCATCCCTGGAGGTGTTCAAGGCCAGGTTGGCTGAGGATTTGAGCAACCTGGTCTAGTGGAAGGTGTCCCTGCCCATGGCAAGGGAGTTGGAACTTGATAGTCTTTGAGGTCCTTTCCAACCCAAACCATTCTATGATTCTATGATTCTATGATTCTATTGTCTGTAAAATACATCTTCCAGATTACAGCCAGACTTTGAAAATTGGATGGCTTAATCTAGGTTTCTGGGTGTTCCTGATTTTTCTGAGTACCAACTTCCAGTTTTTCATGTTGACTTCGTTACATAGCTGTGCTTTCCAGCACAGCTTTTGTAAAACACATCTATAAAAGTTTCTGCATATGGACATAGGAATTTCAGTTTTAACAAGCCAATATTCTCTTAAAAAGTATTGTTTTGAATGTTTGCATACTTTATTCTATTGCTCTAGGAAATCCCCATTTCTAGTTTATTGCTCCAGTGCTCAGACAGTGGTTGAAATTCAAGTGATGCAATAGACCTCAGAAAAAAGTAGTTTGTTTTTTTTTTTAATTTTGTTTCAAAAATTTGTTGTAAGAAGAGATCAAGTATTTCCTATGCACAGTTTAAAAAATAATGGATTGTGTTTAGTATGTTTGCTTTATTACAAGTACCTGGGTTTTTTTTCTTCACTTGAATTCGGATGTACTCTAGATACAGGGTTCAGGTTAGTGTTTGTCTATAAGTTGCAGAGGTGTGTAGCAATTTTGAATTGGGATATGTGTCATTAAGTCAATGCTATGGAATTGGAGGTAATTTATCAATGATATTTCATTACTTGTTAAAAAAAAGCAAAAATGTGACTTTTCATGAACATATAAATACATTTTTTGCTGCTTTTATTTCAGGCTGATCAGCTAATGTTTGCTCTACATTTTGTACGAGGAATGCACCCTGAACTTTTTCAAGAGAATGTAAGTGCTAGAGGAGAAAACCCCCAAATGGTTTACTTAATATGAAGAGTAAATAAGGAGATAAAAAGGTTTTGCCAGTAAGTGTTGGACTCAGGATTTTAGATTTATGTACTACTGTTTTTCCATGGAAGTTACATTTGGATGTCATTTGTATGTATTATGTTCAAAGTGAAGAATGCCATGAGAAAGGTAGGTAAACAGTTGCCTTTTAAATAGGGCTCTGAAAAAGATATTTATGGGGGGTTCTTACAGTTTTTTTACAGACACAGTATCAGTGTTTCCTGCCATCATATGGCTAGACATTTTTCCATCCTTTCAGTTTAATATGGATATTTCTTATAAAGATAAGTGATGGATGCACATCTTCACTGTGACCAAGGGTTGCTTGCGCATTGTGCCTTGGTGTTGAAATGTAGAAAATTAGTTCAAGACCTCAGGAGAAAATAAGTGGAAGTCTGATTCTGCAACCTGCAGTTGAAGACACTTAAAGTGAGCAGTCTTCCTGAAAGGTGCAGTAATGAAGTAATCTTTTGTTCATTTCAGCCATTATCTAAGCAGTCCCTGGACCACTGATCATTAATGTCCTCATTTGCAATGGTGTCTTCAAGAGTGCACTGTGCAGAAAGCGTTGTCCTTTTATGTTGTACTCTGGCCATACAAGCATTGGATTCTTTGCACCATAGTGGCCTGTCTTTGGGAGGAATGATGAACCCATTCTGGAGTGGTTTATATTTTTGATACTATAATGGGATGCAGTTGATATAGGTGCAAATCACATTTAATTAAAATGGCTGTGCATTCAGTTTTCAGGCCAATGCTGCATTATTAGCATAGTCACAAAAAAATTGCGAGATGTCATGTGGCATTTTTGACAGTGGTCTAGATGAGGCCTAATCTGAAAATGACTAATTATGGAGAATTCATCTGTTTTTTAGAGGCTACTCTATTCCCAACAAAATTGCAACAGAGCTCAAACACTGCTGACTGTTATTTCCATAAGGCAGCACACATCTCAGTAATAGCATGTTTGTTTCTTTGGATGTTAGATAATGCTCTTCCTCAACACAGAGGTTCATAGTGAATTTACATGTTTCTGGTAAAATCATACATTTAGTGGTGATTGAATGGGTAACTAAAATGTAAACACCTGTTAAAATTCATCTGAGGAGGTTATCCTAGACTGTCTTTGTAGGAAACAGTTAAAAACCAGACCTGTCAATGAAGCAAATATTTTAATTATAAATTAATTTTGTAAAATAGGTCAGGTGGTTTACTGTTAAAATTGCTTACTTCTATCCATTGCCCTTACTGGCAGACTAGACTAGCTGGCTGAGATGCAGATGCCAAAGTTATGCTTGTGTGTAGTGCAGTGAAATTAATCTGCCTGTACTAGAACAATATACACAACTGACTCAATACACTTGCTTAAACGTGGCTGATAAGCGTGAGTCAAGACACATTTAATTATCTAAAATACCTACATGGAATGGAGAGACAAAGCTATGGCTTTCTGTACTAGGAGCCGGAGACCAGAAGGAGTATGAAATGGTAGTAGATGCCAGTTTGCTAGAGGAAAGTCCATTATAGGGTAAAAGGTAAAAATCCAATAGTACCCTTGAAGGAAGAAATGGAATTTGATTATATGAAGGATGTTAGTTTAGGGACAAGGTTTAAGAAAGGTTGGTTGAAACTTTTTGATGTTATGAATGCAGTGTAGCTTCATTGCAGACATATGGATTGAACAAGTGAAATCCCGGTCTTTCAGCAATGAGGCAAATCATTTTACAACTAAATTCAAGCTTGGCTGCCTGGGCTTCTTAAATACTGCTTTATGTGTTGGTTGCTATTGTTTAGCATGCATTTCCATCAGCTATTAGAGCTCTTAACCAGCTTCATTTAGGTTACATATAATGCACATTCCTGCAGTATTTGGGTACTCAAGAATTGGAACAGGCAAATAATATCAATAATTTTTTACTTATCTGAAAAGTAGAAGTTATTTTAATTAAATTGTTAAGAAAACTGTGTCTGAGGAAAGTATTTATTGAAGAAAATGAAGCTGAAGTGGTTATTCTTTTAGAGTTATTGCTTTTAAAGCTTTTAATGTGATGAGGCTAGAAGTTGCTTATTATGTTGCTAGAGAATTTAGTGTTCTAAGTCCCTGTCCCAAAAGAGTTCAACCTTCTGCACTTATGAATTTTTTGCATAGTAATGAGAAATTTATTTTACAACTTCAACGTGATACTATGGAATGCCTTGGCTCTTGGAAGAGACATTTTCTTTCTGAATCAATGTGTATAGATTTTTCTTGGGTAGTGTTACATATCTCTACATATTATGTTGCTTCTTTTCTTGATAAAAATATTACACAGTTTATAGTTTTAAAACTGGGGAGCCTTCATGTATTTTTCTGTGCATTAGCATTTTCTTTGTAATTAGGAGAAGAGCATCAGTTTGTAATTGAGAGAGAGTTGTTTCAAGACTCAACTAGATTGATGGGTGCAAAAAGCAGTGCTGTGGTCTGTATATCAGAGTAGTACTAGTTGATTGACTTTTTCATTTGGAGTGTTACTATTGTCTTTAACGAAAAAAAAACTTTATAAAAGAATTATAGATACTGATTATGTAAAATTGAAATACTTATGAAGATTTTTTAGTATTGCTTACCACCTCCAAATATAGGATTATGTAATTTCTAGTATGTTTTTAAATACTTATCTGATCTGTCTTAAAATGATTAAGAGCTGTCTTCCTGCATACCAATGCGAAGTTCTAAAAGATTTAATCATACATAAATTCAACTTATATTTTCCTTTCTTAATGAAACCAAATTGCATTCATAATACCAATCTATTACATTAAGTATTACCCCTGTTCTAATAACTACATCCTTTGCATACTATACCATGAAACACTCCTGAAACATGGATTCTGTAGCTGCCTGTTCTATGTGGGCTGCTGATGCCCTATCAGGCAGTATGTGTGTCCTTGCCAGCTACGTATGTTACTTCTTACTAGTTTATAGTTGAGCTGTGGGAGCTGAGAAAGGACAGGGTTTCTCTTTTTGTTTCTTTTTCTTAGAAAGCACTGCAGTCACTTAGCTTGGATTTCAGGGTGCTGCACTTGGGTCAGGGCAACCCCAGGTATTTATACAAACTGGGGGAAGATCTCCTTGAGAGCAGCCCTGCGGAGAAGGACTCGGGGGTCCTGGTGGACGAGAAGCTGGATATGAGCCAGCAGTGTGCCCTTGCAGCCCGCAAAGCCAACTGTGTTTTGGGCTGCATTAACAAAGGGGTGGCCAGCAGGGAGAGGGAGGTGATTGTCCCCCTCTACTCTGCTCTTGTGAGACCCCATCTGGAGTACTGTGTCCAGGCCTGGGGTCCCCAGCACAAGACGTGGAGCTCTTGGAACAGGTCCAGAGGAGGGCCACTAAGATGATCAGAGGGCTGGAGCACCTCTCCTATGAAGAAAGGTTGAAGGAACTGGGCTTGTTTAGCTTGGAGAAGAGAAGGCTCCGGGGAGACCTCATTGTGGCCTTCCGGTGCTTGAAGGGAGCCTATAAACAGGAGGGGGAGTGACTGTTTACGAGGGTGGATAGTGATAGGACAAGGGGGAATGGTTTTAAACTTAGACGGGGAGGTTTAGGTTAGAGATTAGGAGAAAGTTTTTCACCCAAAGGGTGGTGGCACACTGGAACAGGTTTCCCAGGGAGGTGGTGGATGCCCCATCCCTGGAGGCATTCAAGGCCAGGCTGGATGTGTCTCTGAGCAGCCTGGTTTAGTGGTTGGCGGCCCTGCATATGTTGGGGGGGTTGAAACTAGATGATCACTATGGTCCTGTTCAACCCAGGCCATTCTATGATTCTATGATTCTGCAAAAGGAATTACATACTGATAATATTAGCTAGATTTTTTAAAAATATCTTATAACTTTTTCAGAATCTAGGCTTTAATTTGTTTATCTTCCTGTTTTGCCTACCTGCTACTACATGTTAATCTTTTTTCTTAATGATGTCCTGTGACTTGTCTGAGTTGTTCATTTATTCCCCCTAGGAATGGGAGACTTTTACAGGTGTGATCATTGGAGATACCATAAGAAAATCAGTAAGCTACATTTATTTGTGTATTTTGAAAAAAGAAACATTTTCTTAAATCCTGAAAAGTTAAAGTTGTATTCTTACTATATTGGTTGATTAATTGTATTTATACATTAAAGGAACAAACAACTTCTTACATATAATATAAAAACTTTTTGAACTTTTTGAACATGACAGCTCATTTTCTAATTTTCATAACTTTTTGTCTCTGTTGCTTTTTTTTTCTTTTTCTGTTACCAGGTTTACAATTTGTTTTTTTTCATGGTACATTCGAGAAGGTTTTAAGCCCTCTTCTGTAACTAAAATCAGTGTTTCTGAATACCTATTTCTCCTGATATCATATATGAGTTGTACTTTTTGTATGGATTGATGGAATTGTCCACACACTTTACTGACTTTGACATGTGTTTTCACCATCCTCAGAGTTCTACATCTGGAGATGTATTTATGTATCTTCCCAGGTGACAGAGCTAGATCAAGAAGCTTCTGTTGCCTGCCTGGCCAATTATGCTTTAGTTTACTAAGTGTCCCTCAATTCTGTTGAATCTGTATACTTTCAAAATAACCTTCCAGTAGAAATGGGTAGAGAAAACTAGACTTTCTGTAGTCTTATCCATTATGACCCTTCTTTGAACAAACTATTTTGACGAAGGTTTTGAAAGGTGTTTTTGGGAAACATGAGACTAGTCAGAAATCATGAGTTCAGTCTCTGCTGCTTTTGCTAATCTCTTCTCCTTCGCTCAGGGTCAGGCTAGCTCATTTCCATCAGGCTTAGCTGTAGTTTTCATCATTCACAATTACTTTTATCCTGTTTAGACTTTATCAGGGTATCTTGTACATCCAGTGTTACAAGACAATGACCAGTGTGAGTACCTTGGCAGAAGTGGCAAGTCACTTAAACCACAATGTATTATTCGGGTTTTGTTACTTAGCATCTGGTTTCTAAAAAGATCCTTAGATTCCCAGTTTATCTAGCTGTTAGATGACTACAGATTTTGCATTTCAGTGTGAATATAGAAGTCCCTCTTCAACTCTATGGAGTCTTTATAATTCAATTACCTGAGTTGCCCTTTGTGTGAAGAACCATCTTCTTCATGACTGCAAATATGTGCAATTGAGCTATTTTTTGAAGTCAGTTACTCACAGTCCATATGCACATAGCCAGTCATGGGAGTCCCTTGTTTTTAATGGAAAAGTACTTAAAGTTGAGTGTGTCATACAGAGACTCTAAATGATAAAATATTTTCAGGCTCAAGTGGCTAAGCAAATGTTAATGTGAACAGTGTATCTCAAATTTAAATCATTGGTAGATTTTGGTTTTTTATGTCATTTATGAACTTGGCAAAAGACCACAAAAAGGTTCCTGTTGTGAAAGCTATTTTTATTAAAAACATGGATTTCATAATTTTATTACTGAATATAGTGTTTCCACAAGTTTGTATAACTTATCTGTGTAACATAACTTGCTTCAATAAGGATTCACAACGAAGTGTTCGTGACCAGATTCCCTCTTGGATAGAACAGGACCGAGCCTGGGCAGTAGCATCTTTGAAGGTATACATCATGTGTTGGGTTGAATTTAACTCAAAAGGCCTCTGGTTTTAACAAATAGTAATTTGGAATTGAATACTCAAATATGTATTTGTCAGATAGAAATATTTTGTTATTTTAAACTGTTTATACTATCTTCCAGAAACCATGGCTTAATATATAACCTCTTGAAAAAAATAATGTTTTTTTTTAATATATCATCTCATTTTTCTGAGCCTTTTCATGTTCATCTCTACCCCATCTAACAATGTATGTCAGTGCATGTGAATGAATCTGTCATGTTACTGAGACTGGAAAATACTGTAAGCCTACCCAAGGTACTGCAATTTCTATAGATAGAAAAATGTACAAAGGAAAAATTCCAAAGAATAAGTTGCAGGTTTCTCTTATTTAATGACTTTCACAAGCTACTTCATATTGTATTGAAAAACATAAACTGTTAATTTGGAAAATAGTTTTCTATTTATCAGATTTCCATGCACATCTTTAAGGTATTTCAGTTTGTTATTGCTCAGATCAAGTAATTTCAAACTAAAACAGGAAAAACTTTCTTGCTTTGATTCATCGTGCAACAGTCAATATTGAAGTCCTCTGATCCTGAAGGGAACTAAATGAATATACTAGTCTTTGAAATTCTGCCATAGGCTTTTCTCCTTCTGCATGTAGCTCAGCAGCAAGAAGGAAAACCTGGACTGGTCTTTGGGAAGGACTTTTTGTTATTTTTCATTTCTCTTCACCAGGAATCAGGAACAATTGCAATAATAGTGTTAAAAGTATGATTGTTAGGGGTTTAAAAAAACAGCCAACCAACCAGGAAGTGAGTAACTGGCTGATAGAAAAAGAACCTGGTCATGATTAAAGGAAAGGACTACAATTGTGTAGAGCCCAAAGTATAAAAAACCTACAAGTTTAAAACCAAAAATACAGACTTAGCATTTCCAGGGAATAGGTAAACAAATGGTTAATTTTAAAACCTACCCTTTTCTTCTTTAACTCCAAGGATAAAATTGAATTATGTGATATGCACAGACATTTACCTGTCATAGTGGCATTTGGAAATTAATTAAAATATACAATGTCCAAATGGCTATTCTTTATGGTTAAATAGACATTATTTGTTTTGTAGATTTCTCTCCCAGGTCTCTATCAGACACTTTGCTTTGAAGATGAAGGTTTGTGGCATACTTTTTCTCAGAGCTCTGTGTGTGAACAAGACTTTCCATCTACTATTGTAAAAAGAATTTCCTTATTTCAGCAGGTAAGCTTTTCATATTAAATTATTTAAAAATAATAATGAGATCAGCACTGAAAGTAAGTTTTGTATCTTGGTAATTTAGGCTTCAGGTCTGGTAGAACTATAAGCAGTGACAGTACTTACTATTGTCTTACAGCTTAACTAGTTTATTTAGTCTAAGTATTTTTTTTTCTATAATACATATTTAGTTCTCTCTTATCTGAGTCTTTATTGTGTTGGTGTATTGGTAGCAACCGAGCACACCCTGTAAGGTAACAAGCTCTTTATTCATATTCACTGAATGAATTTTATGAATAGGTATTACAATTCTTTCATTGTTGCTTTGTTAGTGCAGAATTTCTTAGTTGTTGAGCATCATTAATTTGGTTCATCATTAAATGTGCAATCTCACACATGTGACTGAAAACCACAAAACGTAGTAGCAGCCACTGCTTTTTAGAGTAGTAGTCATGAAATATTACTCTTTCTGAAAGCTTGCTAATTAAAGAACTCGCCAAGTATGTTGGAGAGGTAAGTTCCTTCCTCCACCCAGGGATTCTTCTCCTTTGGAAGAGAACAATGTCATCCCTCCTGTGTCTATGGAAGAAAGGATGTTGTTACTTACTTTCAAATGATGATCTGACTTTTTCATTTGAAGTCACTTCATATAATATGAAGGCCTGTCCAAAGAAGGGATGGGGTATAAGACCACGTGGTTTCATGCTGGTTGGCTCTCTATTTGGAGTTTTTGTGGAGGAGAATTTCTAGAATAGCATGCATAGAATTTAGAAGCAAACCATTTTGGAAGGGAAATTTCTGAGTCATGTCTGATTTGATGAAATGCAGAAGAGCAATTCTTATGTGTGCAGTGTGTTGTCACAAAAATTATGCATTTATAGGAGAATAAGTCTGGAATGATCAGCATATTATGTATCTGGATTCTTGGACAGAAAGTATTAAGAATGTTTTCTGTTGATGAGATATACTGAAACTACCTGGTTAGATTTATATGCCACTGATAAATTAGTTTATTTTGGACTATATGTGGAACTTAAAAATGGCGCCGTAGCACTTAGTGTAATCTCAAGTTTAAAAGGTCATATTTTCTTAAAATTTAATTAAATTTGTCCTCTAAAACTAACAATGGATATTCCGGACTTGGGAACTGGAATGTGATGGTAGGTTTAGAATTGTGGTTTACAGGTCTGCCAGTAAGTGGGTAGGAGAAGAGGTAGTGATTTTAACAAATCATTTCTACTGAAGTTGCATTAGTTGACTGTACTGAATGTTTGCAGGAAGTTAACTGAAAAAGTCGTAGCTGGTGGGGAAACTGCTAATTTATGTCTGAATTGATAGCTGTTCATATTCTGTAGTCATTTGAAGAACAGTAAAAGCATTTGCAGAACTAGGAGGTTTGAAATCCAGAATGTCTCAGAAAAAGAAGTTAGATGTGAAATTCCAAAGGTGTGCTTAAACAAAGGTAATTATTTCAAAAATTATTATTTTCCTGTATTAATGCACTGAAATCAGAAACATTAATATCCAGTTAGGAAGTTACTGCCTAAATACAAGTACAGAATTTAGATGACCAATATAAAGCCGTTTCCTTTCTGTCATTCTAGCTGCACACATAGCTACCTTTTTTTTCTAAAACATTGTAGAAAAAAATTTCATCTTACAAATAGACATTAGATGTAGATCCATCTTCTGATTCTGTTAATAGGACAAGCTACTTACAAAAGAAAAATTGCATTAGATTATTTTGGAAATGAATGATCAGATATTCAGAGAAGATAACTTTGTTCTAAAGAGAAGTTTAAAGAAATCAGCCTTCTTATAAGAGTCTTGCATTTTAAGTTGTCACAATATACTTTTATAAACTCATCTCCCCTGACCATATTTTATTTTAAGGTACTTGCGGTCCAGGCTGTCCGACCAGACAGGCTACAGAGTGCCATGTCTCTTTTTGCATGTAAAACCCTAGGTAAGTTAATTTTTCACCAAGGTGTTTCCCCACAACAATTAGATATTTTTTTGTCCTTTGTTTTTCTTTTATTTTATAATTCTTATGGAATCCCTAAGTTTTAGGATTTGAATATTTGCTGCAAATGGATTTTGTTCTTGTATAATTAAAAAGTGCTTTTAAAATGGTTTGGTTTATGCTGCATAGTGATTTAAAATATAAAAAAAGATCTGGCAGATTATTTTAATGAATTCATGAACACTGGAGTAATTAAGGAGGATAGCTGCTTTTCTGTGGGTTTTACACTGCAGCATTTTCCTTAAGATACAAATTTACAAAAAAATCTTTAATTTAATGTAATTTACCATCTAAAAAACATTAGGTTTGAGATTTTGTAAACTGGATCTCAAAAGATTGTTCCGTAGTTTCAGTCATTTTTGTCAGTTTCTTGGACTGTAATATTGTCTGTCTAGGAATACAGTGATTTAGAGTGATTCAATACTGTGATTGTTTGTTCTAGTCTGTCTGTTTTCTCTCTGAGGTCTATTGTATCCAAAGTTTGGGATTTATATTCCAAATAATGTTGCAATACAGCACAGCAAAACCTTTCTTCAGTTTTTAGCAGTTAATGGCAATACACATGTGGAAGATTAATTATGTATGTCTTATTGGGGTGGACATTGTAGTTTTAAAAGCCACCCTCTGCGTTACATAGGGACAAGGCAGAATTTGTTGTTTTTAATGTATAGTGTCAGGACAGAAGTGAGATTAACAGAAAGGAAAGGATCTAGATTATAAAGATCTTAAATGTAAGTGGCAAAGGCTGTTTTTAATGTGGTAGAAAATGTATCTGGAAGATTGTCTCATAGGCTGCCAAGGTAATATGGCTGGACTTACATTTCCAGTACGTGTGAAGTTATGAAGTTAGAATGATTTTGAGATGGGTGATTTTGCACGATAATGCAATCGATGATTTAGTTACATATAAAAAGGACAACTGTGGTAATTTTAAGTTCCTGACATATGTCACTTCTTATTAGTACAAGATTAGATACAAGTTTAGGTCTCTAATTCTTACATTTTTAATGACGTTTGTATGGGAGATTATTTTACTCCCTCTTTATGCTCTGTCTGTGGACATCGTTTGTTGGCCAAAATGGGTTCCATGTCTGCCACCAAGGCTGATATTTTCAGGAGTAAGGTTATCCTGTTCTGTCAAATGTTATTAGTAGATAGAGAGGGTACTTTCATGATAATTCTGTTTTACCATAGATGTCTTAATTCCATGTAATGGGAGCACCTCCCCTATGAGGACAGGCTGAAAGGGTTGGGGTTGTTCATCCTGGAGAAGAGAAGGCTCCAAGGAGACTTAATAGCNGCTTTGAGCAACCTGGTCTAGTGGAGGGTGTCCCTGCCCATGGCAGGGGGCTTGGAACGAGATGATCTTTAAGGTCCTTTCCAACCCAAACGATTCTATGATTCTATGATCCTATGGTTCTATGATTTGTCAAGCTGGAAGACCAGGCACCATTATGGTGCTTGTCTTTTTCTTATCAATATAGGGTGCCTTCTACCTGCATATTTTTTTCTCATTGTAGGACCAGTTTTATGGTCTCGGTTGAACAGAACTTTGACAGCTAGATGACCTCTAAAATGGTTAATAAAGCATCCTATGTAGTCACTTTATTTCCATAATAATTCTAATTCTAATTATAGGAATAAAAGATTTGTCTCCATTGCCTCTGAATTTGAAGCGTCTGTATAAAGAGACTCTAGAGATTGAGCCCATCTTGATAATTATTTCTCCTGGTGCTGATCCTTCTCAAGAGTTGCAGGAACTTGCCAGTGTTGAAAGAGATACCGATTGCTACCGTCAGGTCAGTTTTAGATAAGCATACTGATTAAAAACCACAATGTGTAAAATTTTACAGTAGTAACATCTGTTTTACCTTTTCTTTTTTAAGGAAGTTAGTATGTAGAAGCATAGTTTGCTGTCTATGTGTTTGTTGGTCCCACCTATCTTTCCACTAACTTCTGATCCTTGGCAAAATGGGCTGAAGAGAGACAGTTACTGATCTTCACAGAAGCAGAATCCACACGAGAGGCATTCCTCCAACTTGGAGAAGGGAAAAATGAGAAGATGGAAGAGAACAAAAGAGACGGAGAATTGTTATACATGACTGAAACATTCTATTTTTTAATGTGGAGTAATCAAAATATGAACAAAACCCACTGAAAACTAGACTTCATAATTTCCTCTGCTTACGGGACTTGCATATTTCTTTCTTCAACAGAAAACATAAGTTAGTTGTTCAGTGTTTCTGAATACTTTGATATTCTGTGAAATTCTGTAAAATATTTTGAGAAATTTTACAAGTAAGTGTTAATCAATTAATTGTTGATGGGAGTTCCTGAACAGAACTCTCATATTTCAAGTCTTTTAAAAAAAGTATTTAAGACCGACCACACAGGAAAGCCCTCAGATTTCAGGAACAGACATACAACACCGACATTATTTACCCAGCCAATATAACAGTTGTTTTTTGCCATGTTATACAACTTGTTCCTAGTTTTGCATTCAGTGCGAAACTGAACTGAGTGAAGAGAATTCACTTTGAGCAGACTTTAATCTGAATTGTTCTGTTAAGAAATCACTTTATATTTTTTATGTCT
The DNA here is from genome assembly GCA_013400615.1 of Syrrhaptes paradoxus. Classification (NCBI taxonomy): domain Eukaryota; kingdom Metazoa; phylum Chordata; class Aves; order Pterocliformes; family Pteroclidae; genus Syrrhaptes; species Syrrhaptes paradoxus. Next base: position 31,336 of record VZTO01024004.1, read on the forward strand.
GTTTCAAACATTTTGAAAACGAGAACAAGGAGTGGCATCAGCTGCCCCCTTGGATGCATCCCATCTCTCTGTCTGTACTGTAGATATTCCTTCACTCCAGCTTGTAGGTTTGAGAGACCTGGGAAGCCTGAGAACAAACATCAGCAATGAAACCTCAGACTAAAAAGGCATTGAGTACCTAAACTTTTTCCGTGTGCCTTGTCACTACATGCCCTGCCTCACCGAGCAATGGGCTCACAACTCTCCCTGGATTTCCTTGGATGTCAGGAATCTTACAGAACTCAAGAAATGCAGCTTCCTGCCCCTGGGAAAGAAGGTTTCCAGGTGCAGTCTCCGTCCTTGGAGGTTCCCAAGAGTCCACTGGACAAAGCCCTTGACTCCTGATCTGATCTGATCTTTCATAGCTGGCCCTACTTTGAGGAGGAGAATGGACTAGAGACCCTCCAGGATCCATTCCAACTCAAATTATTCCATAGTACAAGTGGTTTCCTAACATTCCTAATACACAGTGCCAATATGCTTTACACCTTTCTGTAAAATGTTATTTCCTTCTGTCATTTGAAATATTCAGAGAAGGGGAGTTGTTATCTAGCTGATTACTGTTTAGCATAGAAATGGAAAATGTCAAGTAATGTGCACTAATGTAATGAATTTTTTCCCATCGAATTGTAAAGATGTAGATCCTACTACCATATTTCTTACTCTGCTACATGGCTTTTTGTGTTTCTCTAAATATCCTTTACATGTTGGACTTTTAAAATGTAGCATGGTATGGAATTGAGTTAAGCAGCGGTACTCAAAGCTAAATGATCAGAAAGTTGTCCTACTAATGAGAATGTTTTGTTGCTATTATTTTTTCCTACACTTTCTTATTTGAGGAGAACATAGAAGATCAGATTTTTCTTTTCTGTTGAATCATTTCTCATATAGGATAAAGAATAGACCACTAAATTTATGTGGTGTACTACCATATTGTCTGGTGATGTTCAGTTTTCTTCTTTTGGCTCTTTTAAATTATTCCCAGGTATTATACTCAGTTTTATATAGGCGGAGGATATCTCTTGTATCATCATATAAAGCTAAGACCCCAAGTTTCTTTGATTCAGTTCAGTTTTAGGATAAAAAAGACAGGGTGCATTTCCTCTTAAAGGATATTTGATGTTATAATAATCACACTAGTTCTGTTTTGCTATAGCAGTAATGCCAAGACAAGAATTTTCAGATTGGCTAAGACCACTTTCTTTTCAGCTTGTTTGGTTCAGGGCTTTTTGTTATGTAAAGCTTCCAATTAGATTCTAATGAAGAACTAAGGTGAATGTATTCTACAGATAGTCTAACATCAATTATTGCAGTAGTTGTGCCACAGAACAATTCCTTTCTTTATTTTCAATTTTCTGTAATTTATCAGAAAATTCAGTTTTGGATATTTGAATTTCCATTTGAAGATCCAAATTAATTTTAGCAGCAATGTCGTTCTATAAATACTGAAGAAAAGACTGTTTGTTAAGCTATTCGTATTTCCCAGTTGGAAAGAGATCAACCTTAGTTTTTCACTCATCTTAATGTGAAATTGAGTGTTTCTCGTCAAAGGAAGTGCTCCTAACTTACAGTCAAAAGAAAATCTGTTCTCATTTGTCTTTTGTTTTTATTGTGTCAGCAGTTCTGCTGTAATAAGAGCTTTGTCACTGATATTTAAATTACATTTTCACTTCCTAGGGAATAGCATCACTGTCACCAAGTGATGCATGTTTTTTCTGTAAAGACTAGGCAATGTTGTTTGTTTAGAAACTTCAGTTAGTTTGCAAAGAAAAAACTGTGTTTTCCTTAATATTTTCCCTACTTTAGTAGCCTATCACATTAGAGAAAATTCTGGTTATCTTTAGCACAACTTTTTTACATATGCATTCTAATTTGAAAACACTATTTTGTATTTAGCTGTTAAAGGACGTATAATAAATGAGATAAGTGTGTTTCTCATTTCAGATTGCAATGGGCCAAGGCCAGGCTGACTTGGCTATTCAAACTTTAAAAGAATGTGCACACAACGGAGAATGGCTGTGTTTAAAGAACCTGCATCTTGTTACATCTTGGCTTCCTGTATTGGAAAAGGTGAGGGTAACTAGAGAAGAATGTGTTGGAAACCAGACGAAATTAGTATGCAACATTTCTGAAGCATTTCAGGCATTTCCATGGTGATGTTTTAAATTCCAACAATTTAAAAATAAACCTTTGCAGTTTTCTTAATCATGACTTTTCCAGATTCTAATGATTTTCTGTAAAATGTGCTCCATGCACATGAGCTTGAAGTCTGTCTTCTGTCTAGCAATGACCATGTGGCATGCATGTGCCTTTAACATTCTGATAATCCATTTTTAAAAAATGGAAAGGCAAAGTAAGATAATAGTGATATGTGTCATCTAGTCTGAATATGACAGTAAACAGTAAAGAAGTATTTGTAAACCTACTAATTCTAAAATTTCAGATCTTGTGAGTATTAGAATATGGATATGTATCAGAAGTTTCTTATTCTTTCCACAAGAGCATAATAATGAATGTGTTGAACTTCCTGCTGAGCTTCATACAGACTGAGGTTTGCTGATGTTTGAATCAGCACATTCTCTTGTCTGTTTTGCATACCATTAACAGGTGTGAGGCTTTGTAATTCATATGTTTGAACATCCTCTTAAGAGACATCTGCCTATTTGTAATTTAGTTCCATCCAGGTACATAAATTTTGTTTTCAGAGTCTTTCCATTTGAGAAAATGAAATATGTCTTCTAGTCAATGTGGACTCTATCAATATGAAGATTATACGTTCACAGTTTATAACAGACGGCCTAGCTGTCTTCTAGCCAAACACAATGTATTAGAGGATGCATGCTGCAGATGATTGCACTTGAACCAGTATGTAAATTCCATTTTCTTTTCTTACATCTCCTGCTTCCAAGGCTGTGGATCATTTTCATATCTTAGTTTGTCTCCCATAACATCCTCATAGACAAACTGATGAAATACAGACCTGATTATACCACAGTGAGGTAGACTGAAAACTATCCCAATTACATGGCTGAAAGGGTTGTTGTCAGTGGCAAAAAAATCAGCCGGAGGCCAGTCATATTCCAGGCATTGGTACTGTGGCCAACATTGTTTAACATGATGTGAATAACGGGACAGAGTGCATCCTCAGCAAGTGCAGATGATAGAAAACTGGAAGAAATGGTTGATACAACAGATGGGTGTGCTTTCATTCAGAAGGACCTTGATAGACTGAGACACGTCTGGAGCGCTGTGTTCAGTGCTGGGCTATGCAGTACTAGACAGGCATGGGCACACTGGAGCAAGTCCAGTAAAGGAGAACAAAGGTGATGAAGGGACTGGAGCATGTGTCATACAAGGAGAGACAGAGAACTGGGACTGTTCAGCCTGGGGAAGAGAAGCCTTGGGGGTGTTTTATTATTTAGTGGGTATTGGCTGATGGGAAGGAGTAAAGGAGATAGAACCAGGCTCTTTTCAGTGGTGTCCCATGACAGGACACGGGCAGAAACTGAAATACAGGAAATTACATTGAAACATAAGACAAGTTTGTTTTTTT
>VZTO01024004.1:48435-92635 GCA_013400615.1 Syrrhaptes paradoxus
ATCAGTTTATTTAGGACGTCTTTTGTGTGGACATCTTTTTTATCTTAATTTTATAAATGTGTATTGTGCTCTACCATTCAAATTCTAAATGCCGAAGTCTTTTTACTTTTTTATAGTCACTAATCTTACTTTTAAGCTTTCAACAGAAGTATTGTAACTACTTTTCAGAGACAGTCTTAGCATATTTTTCTTTTCAGTTGATAGCATCAGTGTAATCAGAATCGCTTTTTGCTCTTTTAGAGTGAGAACACTATTTAAAAGAAGATAATTCTTTATAAATAAAATTAAGAAATGTGTAAGTGAGATTACCAAGATATGTTATGCATTATGTACTTATTTTAATCTTTGTCATATTCAGTGCACTTAATGAAATTCTTTTCAACATTTAATTTCATGAGCTAAACAAAAAGGTTCCTCAGTTATGTTTACTCTTTTCTTCTGATGCAGGATTATCGGAATATTATCGAGAGCCTTCCAGAAGATGATAAACCTGACTTTTTTGGCCTGCCTGCTAATATTGCTCGCTCATCGCAACGTATGATCAGTTCCCAGGTACAGTTACATTTTTCATTGACCTCTGAATCTGTTCTACATCCAGGATAAGCTAGAGAACGCAACCACCTGTTCATAAATGTGAATATTTCCATAAGAAAGTCAGAATAAATGGAGGGATTTTTGGAATATGTTGATTTTTTTCTGTAGAATATTTTAATATAATAACAATTATATTTAGTTGCAAGTTATTAATTTAGAACTTAAACAAAGAATTATTGAGAAAGTTTACAATAATATGAGTTCCTGTTGAAGAGTATCCACATATGTTAAGTAGCGTCACTAGTTCTATTTATATTTCTGTATCCCATCAGTGGGATAGTTCTTACAGATGCCATTCACTGCAAGTGAAGGTTTTAGTTTTGGTTATGAAATTCTAGTACAATAGTTTGACAGACAGAATATGGGTGATATTTTATCCTTTTCCTGAAGAATTCTCCCAGTAGTCAGAATTCTATCTTTACTACTAGAAATGTGAAATGTTATTGTCATTGAAGAATAGCATGTAACTGCTTAGACATGTCATAATAAAATTCTCAACATAATGAAAAGTATGTTCCAGGTTTTTTGTAGATCTTAGTTTAAAAGTTTGCTAGTTTTAAATATTTGCATTATTGCTTTAGCTGTGTGAGATGGCAGGTGGCTATATCATAGTCAAGAGTTCTCAGCTATCATTGGATTGCAGTCTGTTCTAGATTTGAATATGTGTTTAATATGTGAGAATGCAGTTACCTTAGTGCTGGAATGATAGGCAATAATCAAAGAATTAACACCTGTTTGTTTTAGAGTAGTATGTAGAAGCCTCAGCTTGGGTGAGTGACCTGGGTCACCCATTATGCTGGGTACTATTAATAGCAGAGCTGGGGCAGCTATTATTCTAACCTTTTGTGGAGCCAGAAAATACTGAGTGTCTCTCTTGTTCTCCTCATAACTTCTATTTTTGTCAGTCTAAGAAGGGAAAAAATTGAGTGATTTGAACTCTGGCTGCCTTCATCATCAATGTGCTGTTTGGTTTGTTGGACAAAACTTTTAGTTGGTAATATTTTATCACTTCCCTTAGGTGTCAATTCAGTTGCCTAAAAATTGGTATCTTATATCATCTGGAGATGCCCTGGTGAATTTAAGACATCTACTAGGAGCTGTCGAATGTGACACAGGACCCAAGTGAATACATTTTCTTAATGAGCCAGCAACTGGGAAGTCAGGGCAAAATGGCACTAGAAGCCAGTGTTTAAGCAACTGATTCCCACTGCTTATATACTCTGATCCAGTAAAACATGAATCTGGAGGCCGTGTGTCATGTCTGCCTTTCCATAACATTTTATTTATAACCTACAGAGTGTCAAATGGCATTATGTGTAACAACTGAATTGAGACACTAAGTCCTAGAGTTTAGGGAGGAGTTCAACTAAGAAGTAGCTGTACCTCAGCCTGAGTTGAAATACAGTAATGCTTATAGGCAGGTGAAATTCCACCTTTTGTTTATTCAGGTTTTCCGGGCTCAAATGTGGAGCAAGTTCGGGACTTTGAGGCAAAGCTTAAATTCTTTATTCTATTTTTTTTTTCATTGCTTTTTAGTTAAGTCTGGGTGAGAGCACATGATTCCTATATAAACACAGTTAAACAGTACAAATCTTTAGTGCTTAGCATAGTTTCTCTGACTGGTAAATTAATCTCATCAGATAACATAAAAGTTGATTGAATTGAGAATCTTATATGAGGGCTGTGAAGTGAACTGGTCTTTATATTAGGGCTCACTTTAGTCTTTTGCACAGCCGTAGCATGCTGTCTTAAATAAGGACAAGTTATAGGGAGAAAAAAAAAAGATTAAATCATAGAATACCAGGTTAGAAGGGACCTCAGGGATCATCTGGCCCAACCTTTCTTCACTAAATCAATTGGAAATTCCTTATAATTAGAATTCCCTATAGTGTCAAGACTTAGAATTACATTTTTTTCAAAAAGTATCTAATTGTTTGTTCACACTCATCCAAAAGGAGTCCATGCAGAAAGTTCTTATTGGTGTAAGACCTTTGATCTGTTAAAAAAAAATTGCCTTTGAGTATTGCATTTGTTGAATATCAAATATAGTACTGGTAAATTTGCTTAAATATATCTGTTCACTTAAATCCATAGTTGTATTGTCAATTGTTTTGTTTTATAACAATAAAACACATGAAACTTTAAAGGTATATAAAGGCAAATCAGTAGGATGAGGATGCATAAGGTAAAATGCTGAGCTCAAGAACTCCTCTATTTCAAAGCCAAAAAATGCACCAAGACTCAGTATAGGTCTGTTCGGTTTTGTCTTAAAATCTTTTACATAAACATCAACTTTAACTGCTTTTGTTTCTGTCAGATGTGCTGTATCCTGCTGATTGTTTCGGCTATGCTTACATAACTTGTTAAGAGCTGCAGTTAAAAATGCTAGTATTTAAAAATAAGTCCTTAGTTAACCTCCACAAAATTGGAATAGATTCAGAGTTCCTGTGTGAAAGGAAATAGGTAATGAACACATTTACATGCAGACTCTCACTCTACTGATTTGTAGCATTGATTATAATCTATAAACTATGGATTATAATCTTGAAAATATGAGACTATTGTAGTTACAATTCTGTGAGATGCTACTTTGTCATATGAGAGTTTTCCTTATCCTTCCAATAATAGCTTGTGGTACTTCTTTAAATCTTAGGCAATTTGAGTAACAGAAATGGGAGATTTTTCTTAAATTGTGTTTCTACCTAACTGAATCCTACTCCCATTCCATTTCTGACAGTTTGGCAGCTATCTTAGATCCACAGGTGATCCAGTGGTTCACAGTCTGAAATTGAATGACTGCCTTCTAACAGGAGTGATTCTCATAAATCCATTACTAAGCTAAAGCAGAGAAAAGCTGAATGAATAAGGTAATGAGAAATAAATTGCTACCAGCTCAGTTGCCATACCATTAGCACCAGAAAGGTGAAGTTTATTACCGTGTCCGCTACTTCACTGATTCTGTGCTAAGTATGTGGTATATTGTCCTATAATGTATGTCTACTATCCCATATAGTTTTTCATCCACTAGCCATTATAATTTCTCAGTCTGTATTTTTATTGATATCTTCCTCCTTGTACACTGATGCACAGAATTGTATTGTCTGCACCACTAGCCTCAGGATTAGGGGGAGTAGTATTTTTGAAACATATGTTCTTTGGAGTCAGTTATTTAAATCAACTTACAGCAATTTTAACTTTAGTCATATGTTTAGGCTCAGAGATTTTAAAGGAACCATTCAGATATACATTGATTTTAAGTGAACTGTAATTAGCAATCTTTTATCAGTTGAAAATCTTTTAAAATAAGTATTGAAACAGGTAACACTGATCTATTCTATTAACCATGAAGTTAATGTAATTGTTATTACAAGAAATCTGATATCATTTTATGACATTGTTTCACTACACAAAATGGAATACTTAGATAATAGAAATGTAGATTTTATAGATACTTTCTATTAATATTATTTATTTTTCGTGTATAGGATTCATAGTTTGTATTGCTGCAGCTACACTCTTTGCTGTAGCAGAAATCTGCTGCGGCACAGTGCAGCATTTTGCAGTCATGCAGAGATCTCTTCTGTAACCTACTGCATTGCTAATGTTTGGGTAAACCTAAAACAGCACTAGAAAGAAATGGACTTTTTTCAGTAACCTTTCAAATATTGATTATATTCACAGCTTTTCTTTTTTCCAGCAGAGAACTTCAATCCTAGTTTAAGAGCTGAGTATCACTAGCTCTATTATTTTAATATTGGTAATTACTAATTGGATTGTTAGGAATTATGTTTTAGGATGTTCTGTAATATAACTCAGAGAATATTAATACTGCATGAATACTGGTAAGAGACATTTTGTTTTTAAGAAAATATTTTACTTAAATAGATGTGATATTTTCAGCAACATGACTTAACATTTTTTTCTGGATTTTGTCCTTAGTTGCTCTATGCAGTTAGAGCTAGGTAAGTGTTTAGAGGCTGGATTTCTAGAGTTCACTTTGGCTCTTCTGTTCTGCCTTATCTAGTGTTACAACAAGCCTTTGGCACAACATCCCCTAGGCTGAATATGGTCGTGAATAATCTTACATCCATTACTATGTTCTCTCTGCAGAACAGTGCAGTTAAAATAGAAAAGAACTCAGCTGACAGTACAGCAGCAGGAGTCAGCATAGCTCATCTTGCCTGTTTTACACCAGGTAGAGATTTTCTGTAAAATTGCAACTGCAACTCAAATTTCCTCATGCTCAGTAAGAGTCCTCACCACTTGGTTGCAGTCATGCTCCTTTCTTCTGATCTGATAAACACTTTATTTTTGCCCACATATTGGCCTGTATTCAGGTAGTTTAATCTCCCACTGTAACCTAAAACCAATTATTAGAGCAGTCAGAATATGTGGAGGTTTGCTTTACATTTCTTCTGGATGAGAAGGGTCTGTAATTTAAATCTCTCTCCAGTCACCTTCTTGCACAGTGGGCTTCTGGCTCCGGTGTGCTTGACTCTTATTCTTGGGATGATATTTCTGTTCTTTTATGAATTCCTATGAACCAATTTAATCCTTTCTTATAATTTTTAACAGAAACATAAGTGAAGTATCTTAGTCAAAATAAGATTTATCATCTGTGTTAAATAATGGTTTTACAGACTGAAATGGACAGGCCTGCATACATATTTTTACACTTTGGAAAAGCAGTAAGAGCTGCCATGTTAGCATATCTGCAACTAATATGACTTATTGCCAGTAACCACCCCAGGAAGATGAAATTAAAATGGAGAGACATTGGTTTGTCTCCCTCCTTTCTTTAAACAGCAAAATTGGTCATTACAGGCACTCCTTAGAGAAAGTAACATTTAAAGCCTTCTGTTACTGTTGTGTGATCCTATCAAATCCTGTGGAATAGCTATGACTGCAAATAACTACAGCCTGTAACTAGTGCTTATGTATGATCAGTCGACTGGTTAACCTAAACATTCTCCAATAATATAGTAAAGCATTTTGTGAAGAGCTATTCAGTAACTGGAAAGTTATCCAAGACTCTTCAAATATGACTGCCAATGATAATCAATATGGCTAGCATTTAATTTGCTTAATACTGATTTATATATAGAATACTGTGTATAATAATTTTAATAATATCTTGCATCAGGAATCAGCATTATTTTATATATACAGATTCATAATGCTTCACAGAGATTATCATATGAGACAGGTAAATCCCGGTAAGGTTGAAGAAGAGATTGTTTTCAGTATTTTCATGGATGAATGAGTACACTTTCTCGCACATTCCATGCAAGGATAAAGGATAGTGTACTAGTCTCTCTGTAAACTAGTACAGCATCTTGATTCTTCTGTGTCCACCATCCCAGTAATGGCAAGTAAAGGCAAGGCTGTGGACTTGCAGTTCACTTTTTAGGACCTCTTGGGGGTGATTGTGAATGCATAATCAAAACTTACTTTTTAAAGTTTGTGGAGGACTGTCTCATGTGAGTGGGACCCTGTGCTGGAGCAGGGGAAGAGAGTGGATGAAGTAGTAGCAGAGACAACATGTAATGAACTGACTACAACCCCCATTCCCCATCCTCTTGTACAGCTTGGAGGGAGGAGGTAGAGAAGTTGGAAATTAAGTTCAGCCTGGGAAGAAAGGAGGGATGGGGAAAGGTGTTTTGAGATTCATTTTTATTTCTCATTATCCTACTCTGATATGATGGGTAGTAAATTAAATTGATTTTGCCAAGTCAAGTTTGTTTTGCCCATGACAGTAATTGGTGAGTGATCTCTCCCTGTCCTTACTTTGACCCATGAGCCTTTTGTTATATTTTCTGCCCCCATGTCCTACTGAGGAGGAGATAGTGTGGCTTGGTGGGCACCTGGTGTCCAGCCAAGGTCAGCCCACCACATCTTCAAAGGGCTTAAGGGCGTCGCAAATATGAAATAATTCTTTGAGCTTCAGAGTCCACAGACTGCACCTTCTTACCAATTTTTCAATGAAATACTACAAAGTTATTCAATGAAATACTACAAAGTTATTCAATTATAGATTTTATATACCAATTAAAAATGTTGAGCTGAGCATTCTTATAACTTCAATAAGTGGATTACAGTTCACTTCAACTGAAGTTGTAGTGTATATTTCTCCTATATTTTATCCTTTGTAATTTCTTTTGCCTTTGAATCAGGCCGGTGATAACTCTGCAGTTCTAATAGTTCAGATTTTGCAAAAAAATACTTGCTTTTAGAACCGGTTTCAGACCAATTTTATAGTCTCAAATATAATCCAAATCTGACTAGTATTTTCTGTGGCAGAGTAGAGGATATAAGGTAATTTAATTTTCCCAGATACATTTCTCTCAAACCCAGCTGCATGCTTGTATTCGCCTGTTTTGTCTCCAAGTGAGTGATGGGAATCACTCTCACTTCTCACATTTAACAACTCAATAATTTTTATCTGAAAGTAATTGCAGAAAGGTGGTTCCTTGAGATCCTCCTTTTTCTTTTAATCCTAGATATTTATCTCAGCTCTTTTGGTAGTGATTTATTCTGCTTTTCTGTCCCATCTAACTAATCTCAGAATGTCTTCATGTAATCCATCTGGTATTCCTGAAGGCACCATAAAGAGCTGAACAATTCCTGTAACTTTAATGTGCTTCTTTGTATTGTTAAGAAGAGAACGGACTTACTGTTTGACATCTTTAAAAGAATGCCTTTCCCATTATGTTGTACTCTAGGTGCTTTCTTCCAATGTTCTGTCCCTCCATTTGTCTTTGGACTTTGGTTATCACTGCCTGACAAACCTCGTTTAAAGCTCTGCTTGCTAGTAGCAAGCCTGTTGGTTGATACTCTTGCTACACTTTGTCACATGGATTCTGTCTGCCCCTGGATGTCTATCTCTCTCAAACAAGGTGTCACAGCCATAAGAGCCAAAGTCATGCCTGCAACATCCCAGCTTTGCAACCAGGTATTGTTATCTGGTTGCATGGTCATATGCATCCATTCCTGTCATACTCTGGACATATTCTTTAGTCATTACAGGATGTCAGATAAACTAACATACCAGAAAAAATATTTTCTACACTAAGGATGATACTTAGGTAGCAAAGCTTTATTTTTCACAGTTAGATGCTTAATCTGGTGCTTATCTAGTCTTCCTGTATGTTCCAGTCCATCTCCAAAGAATAACAAATTCCTACCTGCCATAGGGTGAATTATGTAGGCCTGTGAAATCCTGTTTCCTTCACTAATATTATCTTCACATAGTGTTTTACTCCTGTTTTAATACCAAATATTTTATTGAGATGTTATTCTTTAATACATTTCTCACAAGTCAATGGTATTTTAAACATAAATTTTGTGAAATGAAAGTGCATCTTTGAAAAAAAGAAAGGTTCTATCAGATTTGTAGTTCAACTCTTAGAGCATTTTTTGTTAAAACCCTACTAGTAAAGACTTGCGATGTATTTATTGATTCAAACCACTTCAAATTACCCTGATCAGTATTGAAATAATTTCATGTGAGTTTGTTTTTCTTTTAAATGTCTAGGTACTGTGATTGAAAATTATGATAAGCCCAATTCAAAGACAACTGAAGTTAAAAAAAAAAGAAGAGCCACTGTAATTCATCTCATCGAACTTGAATCATATGAATATTAGTCACCTCATCTTAACTAGTTATCCTTTTTTTTTGTTATTAAAGAAAGACAAGCAGCTACAGGGAATAATTTGTGCCATTCTTAGGTTGGCATCTAAATTAAAGGGGTGAATCACCTTTTGGAAGTACCTATTTCTTTCTATTCAACTTTGGATCAAGGTCTGTAATAATGTCAACAGCATTTCTAAAAGTTGTGTGATGAACATTTTAATGACCATTTAAGAGATGAAAGAAAACTGCCATAACTACCAGGTGGTAGATTATGCAGAAATGGGTGGGTGTCTCTTCTACTGGAGCTGAACTATTTGAAAAATTAGATAATCATTAGGACAGAAATTGAAACATAGTTGTTTCTCCCATTTCTGCATTGGGTGTTGTAACAATCCAAATACAGTTATCACACCTCCATTTCATATATAAGTATTCAATTTAAAATTGAAGAATTCAGAAGGAAGAAGTGAAAATTCAAGCATTCTTCGATATCATGCTTCAAGTCCATACTTCATCAGCTTACAAAGTAGCAATCCAATCGAAGATGATGTCAAAAGCCTTATTAGCAATATCCTTTGCTCTTCCCTCATTCACATAGTCATTTCATCACAGAAAGCAATGAGGTTGGTCAATCATTTTTTTCTCTTGATAAAGCAATGTTGGCTGTTTCTGATTGCCTTCTTTTTCCATCTAGTGCTTGGAAGTGGATTCCATGTTGATGTGTTCTAAGATCACTCCAGGGACAGTGATTAGGTGGAATAATCTGTCATTCCATGAATCCTCCAATGCATTTCTTAAGGCAGGCATAATATTACCCGTACCAGCAGTAAGGATTGCCATGATTTTTCACATGCAGTACAGAGTAGCCTTGCCATCACACTGGCCAGAAGCCATGAGTGCATCTCATCTGGATTTCATGAATTTGAGTTGGAAAAGACCCTTAAGATCATAGAGTCCAACTGTAAAACGAAGACTGCCAAGTCCACCACTAAACCATGTCCCTAAGTGCCTTGTCTACTTGTCTTTTAAATACCTCCAGGGATGGTGACTCCACCACTTCCTTGGGCAGACTGTTCTGGTTCTTGACAACCCTTTCAATGAATAAATTTTTCCTAATATCCAATCTAAACCTTTCTTGGTGCAACTTCAGGCTGTTTCCTCCTGTCCTATCACTTGCTAACTGGGGAAAGAGAACAACACCCACCTTGCTACGACTTCCTTTCAGGTAGTTGTAGAGAGAGATAAGGTTCCTTCCTCCCTGAGCCTCCTTTTCTCCAGGCTAAACAACCCCAGTTCCCTCAGATGCTCCTCATAACACTTGTTCTCTAGATCCTTCACCAACTTCGTTGCTTTTCTTTGGACACACTCCAGCACCTCAATGTCTTTCCTGTAGTGAGGGGCCCAAAACTGAACACAGTATTTGAAGTGCAGCCTCACCAGTGCCGAGTACAGGGGGATGATCACTTCCCTGGTCCTGCTGGCCATGCTATTTCTGATACAAGCCAGGATGCTGTTGGACTTCTTGGCCACCTGGACATGCTGCTGGCTCATACTCAGCCAGCTGTTGACCAACACCCCCAGGTCCTTTTCCACCAGGTAGCTTTCTAGCCACTCTTCCCCAAGTCTGTAGCATTGCATGGAGTTGTTGTGACCCAAGTGCAGGACCCAGCACTGAGCCTTGCGGAAGCTCATACTGTTGGCCTCAGCTCATCGATCCAGCCTGTCCAGCTCCCTCCGTAGAGCCTTCCTACGCTCAGGCAGATCAACATTCCCACCCAACTTGTGTTGTCTGCAAACTTAGTGAGGGTGCACTCAATGTCCTTATCCAGATCACTGATAGAGATATTAAACAGAACTGGCCCCAGTACCGAGCCCTGGGGAGCATCACTTGTGACTGGCTGCCATTTGGATTTAACTCCATGTTATGTGTGTGTGTGTGTGTGTGTTCATGTTCTCCAAGCAGACTGTTTCTCTCCCATTATTAGCTGCTCCTTTCTCTCCTAAAGCATGTACACAGGCCATTGAATACTTAAGGCTTTTATTTACTATCCCTCACTTATGTTGTCTTGCATTTGTCAAATACCGTTATCTTTGAACTTTTCATATGTGTTGAAACATGTCTCACCCTTAATGTTCTCTGCTAGTCTTATCTCCAGCTGGGCTTTGGCTTTTCTAATATCATCCTGAAGTGCCCAAGCAGTGCTTTTATCTTCTTTCTTTCTCTGTCTTTGATTTTGCTTATGTGTTCCTTTTTTTTTTTTTTGTCTTTCAGTCCATTGAGACACTCCCTGCTTACCCAAACAGTCATTCTGATGAAAATCCAGGTCTTTCTTCACAGTGAGGTGATTTTTTTCTGAAGCTCACTCAAAAATACTCCTTTATTCCCCTCTTTAACCAGCTGAAAGTAACGTACTGTCTGCTATACAGTCTCCAGTCTTCCCTCTCCCTTGTGCCCACTTCTCACGGGATTCTGATAACAGTTCCCTGAATAAAACAGTGTCTGGTTACCTAGTCCAAAATCTTAACAGCCTTTTCACATACATTTTTAAATATAAAGATATACAGTTACAAATAACAGGGCTTCTGTGACTGAAAGGTAACTCCTGAGTTGAAGTTTCATAAGCTAGCAGGTCTCTCATGATTTTTTTTCAAGCTTTTAAGATATAATTCCCATTAAAAATTTGTTGATGTGATTCTTTGGCACAGTATAAAGCTTGTGTGTTTTAAATCTCATTCTCAGTAAAAATCTCGTCTTACAGATCACAGCTATAAATATCAATTTGGACATGTACAGGACTAGAATGCACATTGTTACAGAGAGTATTTAAAAGTGTGCAAAAATGACCTGTGTCTGTATTCATACTTATTTTCATGTGTTCAGACTTTGATATTTCATACTCATAATGCATGGCAGCTGAATCATTTGGAAACTTAAGAGTTTGTTCAAGCAGAAACTCAACGTTCAGAAATAATATTCATACGTTACATCAGGATGACTTAAGTAAATTCTGGTATCTGAAGAAAGTCAGGTTTACAAAATTGGGCAAAAAGCATGTTGCCTAACTCTGTACTCCACAGAAATTATACTACCACAGAAATCTCACACTGAGTGCATTCTTTTTATAGATGTGATTGCTTAAAGAGAAACTGCAATTTCTTTAATGAAATCCATTAGAAGTGAAAAGGAATAGCTCATCATACCTTAGAGTAGCTGCTAAATATAGTACTAATTTTAAAAAAATTAATGTTGCTCTTCTGTCTGTGCTTGAAACAGAAATTTTATAGGAAAAACAATTATCTTTTTTATAGCTATTTTTTATTTTACGATGTATACTTACTTGTTGAGTTAAAATTAGTAGTAAACTAATAATGGAAAATTATATAGGACAATGTAGTAAGGCAAACAAGGTAAGAACCAGGGTCAGGTTCACTTGAAGTGAATTTTGCATCATTAAATGTAATTGCAGGGATCTCATTGACTTAAGTAAAACAGCTTTTTATCCTCAGGTTATTTTTTTTTAATGTAGTTGCTGACCTGCTCTTATTTTCAGCAAGTCAGTGTCTGATTCTGTACCTCTTCCCACCATTCCTTGCATATCTTGTTTGCTTAGATTAAAACTGCTCCCTGTCTTCCTAAAACTGTAGTCGGTTGTATGATTGTAATACAGTTCCAGAGCTGTTTTCCAGCTTGTTAATGACAGTAACAGAGACAGCATGTGTAGGGGAGGGTGTAGAAGGACACCTGGAACTCTCAGATTGCTCAATCATGCTTGAGATTATACACCAAGCCTCCACTGCTGTTATTACACAAGTCAGCTAAAGAAAAGTTAGGGTGACTATTTCCAACTTGATATTACAGTCATACATCTGACTGCAGTTTTTGTACTATATATTAGACTAGCAGGGCTGCGGTGTGTGGTTATTTTTCAAAGTGCAACTGTAATATGATAGCTGTAGCTTCTTGTGTGTTTGTCAACAGACTGAATTTTCTCTTTCAAATTCTAACTCAACAGAACTCTGAGAATTGGTACCTAATTTTATATCTACTGCTCCTCCATAGTTGTAATCATGCCATGTTGAGTAATATGGATATAATTATTGAAAAGCATGCAATTGAAATTATTCTTGAACTTGTTATTGCTATAGATGTCAGGATGAACATAAATCTATTTTCTTAAAATAATTAAGCATTTATATAACCCTTGTGCCAGCTGTGGAGAGCGTATAATTACTGACATTTATTAAATGCATCCCACATCACAAATACATGACTAATAGGCTCTAGCAGAAATTGATGAGTAATGCCAATTTATTATTACCCTGCAGTTGGGCAATCTGAGTACTTAACAAGAATTCTTAAGTATGGGGATTATGTTGTATATACCTGTGGTGCTGTGTGAAAGAAATACGCTGTGCTACATAATGGAGTGTAAGCCACACTACTGTGCTCTAATGAAAAACACAGCTCTTTACCATTGCAGTGAATCAGTGCAGTGCTTCAGGTAGCCTTATTAATTCCCATAGGATTGGTGCTATGTATATGAGAATATATGGGTGCTCTGCATATGAGAAGTTTGTACTCTTCTAAGAACAGGCGGCAATTTTCTGTTTTTCTTAAAT
Source organism: Syrrhaptes paradoxus (assembly GCA_013400615.1). NCBI lineage: Eukaryota > Metazoa > Chordata > Aves > Pterocliformes > Pteroclidae > Syrrhaptes > Syrrhaptes paradoxus. Next base: position 61,283 of record VZTO01024004.1, read on the forward strand.
TTTGATAGGACGTGTAATTAGCTAAGGCTAACCACTTCCTAGAATACTGACTGAGTCAGTATTGGGCTTGTACTGTCCATCTACTGCATCTTGCAGATTTTCTTTCTTCCTCCACTGAACCCCTGCTCTACGGAGGATCTTCCTGGCATCAAAGGCATATGGTCCTCTTCTGTATAAAGGAAGACAGAGATGGTGTCAATGCCTTACCATCATTTGCTTTGTATCTTGATTAAGAAGGCATGTGTGTATCTCTGTATTAAGTCCAGTCCTACTTCACATCCTTATTGAGTGAAAGCACATCTTTGAGGTGGCCTGGAGGGAACAACAGTTAGATCTGCAGTTTCTTACTTATCCACATGCAGTATGAATGATTTGGTTATGAATGCCATTAATTACCTTCATCCTAACAACCTCCATGGACCCTGTTCTTGCAGAGAAGGTAAGGGACACAGAGAGACTGAAAATCAGAGATGTTTCATTGGAAGCTCAGTGTTAGACTACTTTCACAGTCATGCGGATAAGTGCAGCCAAACTATGAGGAACAGTATGGAAGCATGTAGTCCTGTCAGAAGGCATATCAAGCTGAAACCTGTTCCTTCTCTTGACACAATGAAGACATAGTTGCATTGCATTGAGTTACTCTTTCCCAATATTTACCAAAGTGACTGTGTTACAATTTCATATTTTACTTTGATCTGTAAAGTCTTATAAAACAGAAATGCCTCCTTGAACAGCTGTCTAAAGGGATATATTGTTTCATTCAGAGAAACAAAACGTAGAAGTGGTTTCTGTGCTGAGACTGTATCCTTTTAAAACTGGTAGATGGCAGTAGAGTATCTGCTTTGATGTTTATAGATTGTCTGAGAGGAGTTTGTTAGCTTTTATGTACAAAAATAAAAATCTCTTTATCTGCTCCATAGTCTTGAAAAAAATAGCAGTTATCTGACTAGCAAATCTTTTGGTTTGTATTCTTTGAAATAAATACGATCACTGGTCTGAAATGATTAATCCTGTATTTTTTTTATTCAGTGACATAGAATTTTACAATATATTTTTTACTTTATTGCTTTCCTCTTTTTCAAATTGTAGTACTGTTTGTAAAATTTGATTTTGTTGTGTTATTTGTAGGATAGATTGCTTGTGAAATAAATACAAGACTTAGGTATAAGCCTGTGTTTATTATAACTGTTTTTGCAGTATTAGCTGTAAATCACTGAAGGCAAGACTTTTTCCTCATCTTGTGCGTGACTAAAGAACAGAAATAGACTCTATGTTCCTAGAAATGTGTTTGTATCTAATTTCCAGGGAAAGAAAAGCTAAAATCTTGACATTTATTTTTACATTAATTTTTATTTTTATTTTCAGGTCAAACGACCTTCTAGTAGTTCCATATGAAGCCATATGGGATCATTCGTTGTCTTTATTGCTTTCCATTCTGTTTATTATCTCTCTTCATTTCTCTAAATGTGTGGGCTTTTTACTGTAATGTCTTGGTCAGTATCATAGCAGCATATAGCCAAAGAGCCCCTAAAGTATGCAATAGATGAAAAAGCTTAGATACACAATTAATTTAGTAACTAGGTAAATAAATATTGACATTTTAATTTTGACTACCCCAGCCTTATTAATATATGCAATTTTTATTTGTCTGTGCTGACAATGCAAAAAAAACCATACAGTATATGAATTTTCCACTAACAATGGAGAAAATATTCAGTAGCATTGCCTGTATGCTATTCATAGTTATTAGATACACTGTTCAAAAATAAACTACTCTGTTGATTTTTTTTGTATAAATACTGTTATGATTAGTTCACCTTACTTAAAAGCAGCAGCCTCTACAAAGACTCATGGTTCTGAATGATCTTCTCACCCCTCTTTAAGCAGACCATTATTGGTGATTGCTTTTATGATTTGGTTACCTTTCTTTCTATCCCTCTCATATTTTCAGTGATGGTCCTGTATTCCTGCTTGATGGGAGATTTTTTCACTCTTATCATTATTAAAAATATTTAGATTGGATTAGCACAGCATATAAAAGCTTTCAGTGTATAATATATTAAAAGAACACATTGCAATAACAAAGGTGAGCATTCAAAGGTTAGGTATTGGAAAAACTCTTATTTTAAGTACCCTGTATTCATAGAATAATAGAATGGTTAGGGTTGGAAAGGACCTTAAAGATCATTGAGTTCCAACCCCCCTGCCATGGGCAGGGACACCCTCCACTAGACCAGGTTGCTCAAAGCCTCATCCAGCCTGACCTTGAACACCTCCAGGGATGGGGCGTCCACAGCTTCCCTGGGCAACCTGTGCCAGTGTCTCACCACCCTCACGGTGAAAAAAATTTACTATACAACTACAATTAGATTATCAGTTTCCTTAGTATTTTAAGTACATGCCTTAGTGCTTTTCCCAACTGGAGTGCAAACAGTATGATTCAGCAGACCTAGATGTCTGCATCTGTGCTAGTGACTTCTAGTCTCTCTGTGGTCATAGAAGTATTGTGTTTAAGGCATGATTAATCTCATTCTAGTGGCTGAAGGTGATTGTAAGTTGACCTTGATGGTAATATACATATAGTGCAGTGACAGGACCCAAATTCTTGAGTTTTGAAGTTAGGTTTCCAGGAAATGAAAATCCTAATTCTAGTTTCCACAACATAGACCCATCTATCTGAGATACCTATGTGAAGAACTTAGTTTTCCTATGTACTCAATAGGAGGGCCTTCCAAATGACAAATTAGACCACTTAAGATCTGTCTATTGATTGTGTAGAGAGGCTATGGTGGTAATCTTTGTAATTTAAGTAAGATTTAAGTAAGTGCCTAGGGGTAGGTGGGGTGAATGTCTGCTTGTCTAAGTTTGATTTAAGTGACTATGTATGTTAACCTCTCTCAGCCTAAGTGTTGTCTCAAATACAGATTCTTAATCATATTCCCTTTGTCAGCTGAATCAAGGTCTCCTTCTAGGTACTCACCCAATCTGTGTGTTCATTCCTGTCCTGCTGCCTTAGAGCCATTTTTTCTTTCATACAGCTCCTGGCAATGTGTTCCTGATACTCCTCTTTCTTTTAAATCCAGTTTCCCTTCCAACTCCTAACTTGTTTCTTGTGCCTCGAGGTGAAAGTAGTTCCATGGAGTGACTGCAAACATCACATAACCTGGGAGACTTTTGTGATACAACTGGTAATTCTAACAGGGAGATAGATCCCACTCATAGTTTTATTCCCAAACTTAATACATTCTTTGTCCCCATCCGTGCATTTGACTCTCTTGTTTTTAGAGGATATAAACTGAAACAAGAAAGGTCCAGACTGGATACTAAGGGAAAAGGTCATCCAGAGAGGTTGTGCAGTCCCTGTACTTGGGATTTTTCAAAACCAAGCTGCATAAAGCCCTGAGAAACCTGGTCTGATCTCAGTGCTCACCATGCTTCAACCAGGAGGTTAGACTAGAGAACTCCTGAAGTCCCTTCCAACCTGAATTATTCTATGATCCTACTAAAAAAAAAAAAATCAATTTCTCTTTTCATTTGCATAGCATTCAGAAAAAGACTCATTTAAGAGTACTGAGTAAACCTTTTCTCAGGCTTTAGCTGATTTGAAGTAGCATAGACTGGACAGCACTGTAAGAAACTCCACTGTGATTTGTGAGAATAAAATACTTATGCCATTCAAGTTCTAAAAATCAAACTTGTCATCATACTTAAGCAGTAATATGAGTTACTACTTTGCAATCACTAATTCTTTCCCAAATTTGGATAGATTTTGTGGCTGTGAAAAATGACACATGAAAAAACAGTCTATTGAATTTGTAGTCCCGTAGCAAAACTTTGGGATGCTGAAGCAGTTAAAAGATGAGGTCAACCTGAGTATTTTGACATGACTAAAATGTATTTTCCTGTTTCTTGAAGGTGAATGACTGTTATAGGATAAAATTTTCAAAAAGTGTTCAGGCTGAAACAGCCACCGGTACACAGAGTTTCATCCCAATCTATTAGTTTAAAAAAAAATTATAATAAATTGAAAACATCTTTCTGTCATTGATACCGGAGTAGTAAGTTAGCATCGTACCTGTTGTACTTCAGAGAAGAAATGTGATGAACTGGATAGAGTTAAAGAATTTCCATTAATATTTTATAAAGATCATAGGATGTTACAATATAATACTGAGAATTAAAACTTGATTTCTTTTGATTCAATACTTTTAACTTAAGTGCTTAACTTTGGATAATCCCATCCCAATATTTGTGAGCTACTTTGACAAAATATGCAAAACAGAAACAGGTGTAGGTGCACTGAAGAACAAAGATTGGAATAATGGTTAGTGTATTTTCTATTTAAATTATATTGACAAATTCTATAATTAGATAATTAGAAATAGACAGCTAACCCTATACACTAAGGTTAGAAAATACTTTAATTGATGTTGCAGTCACTACTTCTCAAATTCATTTCAGCTGGATGGAAGCTAAGTGTTTATACCTATGAAGGCACTAAAAACCAGAATACAATACTTAATATTTTCAATCCTCCATATTCACAAAGCAATCATGTAAACTTTTTGCAGCTTTGTAGTATGAATATGCAAGTTTGTATGCAGTGCTGCATACTGAATTACCAGTAAAGCATATTTGATATAAATGTTTTATTTCTTTGCAAATGATGGCAGGCAACTATCCAAAAACAGATTGTAGGAACCAGAACTAAAGCCAAAAGAATGATATCTGGAAGGCACAAATGTGTGTTTATTATCTGTATTGCTTGTCAGAACATTAGCATCTGTGCAGAGTGAAAGGAGGAAGAATAACAGGAATAATAAAGATACTATAATCAAAACATTAATCAGAGAAAATAATTTTTTGCTAAATTAAACAAGAATCTTTTCTGCTATACACAATAGCTGGAGCACACAAAGAATTATTAAAGTTTAAAATTAAGTTATGAGACTGAGAAGAAGAAATGGTATTTTCCATAGAAGAAGATAATACTGAGCAGTGGCTTGTATTTTCTTTTCCTCTCTGTAGCTACCAGAATACTTGGGGTAGCTGTTCGTTCATTGCTTGTTTCAAACTCAGATAAAATTTGGTTTTTCTAACTCCATGTTAGCACAATTGAGCAGTCTTTATATCCCTGCTGGGTAGTACATCTCTGCTCCCATCTTCTATTGGTTACTTTTTTACATTTGAGATGACTAGCTTCCTCTTCATCCATGTTATCTTCTGCCATGCTTGTTCTTTGGCTTGCTCATCATACTTGCTTCCCATACATCAGAAAGGACTGTTATTGAGCTTTGAGGAATTTCTTCTTGAAGATTAACTGACTATCCTTGCCCCTTTTGCCCTCCAGGGCAGTTGCCTATTGGATCCTGCCAAGAAGATCCCTGACTAACTTAAAATCTGTTTTTTCCTGAGGTCCAGGGTTGTGATTCTACTACTTACCTTGCTTTTCTCTCTCAGGATTTTAAACTCCACAATGTCATGGCTGCTGTAGCCAAGGCTGCCTTTGATCTTCACATCTTTTATCAGTTCTTCATTGCTTATTAGCAACAGATGCAGTAGAGCATCTGCCTTGGTTAGCTAATTAATTGCCTGTGTAAAGAAATTGTCTTCAACGAATTCTAGAAAGCTGCTTTCCTTGCACCCTGTTAAGTTACCCTCATGGCAGATACTGGGTTGATAGAAGTCTCCCATGAGTATCAAGGCCTGTGATTGTTGGCCTCCTTCAAGCTGACAGAATAAGATTTCCTCTACTTTCTTAACCAGGGAGCCTGTAGCACACACCTACTAAAGTACCACCTATGCTGGTCTGTCCTTCCCTCTCTGCCTGTAAACTCTCAGCTGGATCGTGACCTGTTTCTAGGTAAAGCTCTGTTCACTTCAGCTGCTGAGAAGCGTTTGCCTTGACTGCAACTTCTCCTTGCCTTCCTTTCTGACAAAAGTAAGGCTTTAGTATAGTAAAATGCTTCTTCCAAATATTCTTAGGTATACTTGTAGTTCATCTTGGCAAACGAAGTTGCAGGGTTGTGACTAAAGTACTTTATTATAGTAGACTATGACTTTCATCACTAATAGTGTTTTTTTAGGACTTAGAATTAATTTCACTTTTAATTCCTTAAATATAACAGAGAAATAAAAATGCTACTTTCATAATTTCTGGGATCTGGAATCACAGAGTATGCATAATTCTCTAGGACAACAGATTGTACTGTAATTTCTGAGGGAAATAAAAAGTTCTCAGAACTGGTGTTATATTAAGAAGTGATCTTTTTGATGAAAAAGAATACTATTTTAGCTTAAATGAAAGTATTTTAGACATGTTTTTCTAAATACAGATTTCTATGTTATCCATATAGATTTTATATATTTATACTAATTTATACTATTTATACTAATTGGAATTTCTAAATTGGAAAAATATGGATTTTGTGGATGGACCAACCACTGGATAAGGCATTGGCTGAATAGTTGCACTCAGAGAGTTGTGGTCAACAGCTTAATGTTCAAATGGAGTTGACAAGTGGCGTTCCTCAGGGATTGGTACTGGGACTGGTGCTATTTAGCATCTTTGTTGGTGACACGGATAGTGGGATTGAGTGCACCCTCAGTGAGTTTGCTGATGACACCAAGCTGTGTGGTGCGGTCGACGTGCTAGAGGGAAGGGATGCCATCCAGAGGGACCTGGACAGGCTTGAGAGGTGGGCCTGTACCAACCTCATGAAGTTCAACAAGGCCAAGTGCAAGGTCCTTCACATGGGTCGAGGTAATCCCAAGCGCAAATACAGGCTGGGCGGAGGATGGCTTGAGTGCAGTTCTGAGGAGAACAATTTGGGTGTTGGTTGATGAGAAGCTAATGTGAGCCGGCAATGTGCGCTTGCAGCCCAGAAAGCCAATTGTGTCCTGGGCTGCATCAAAAGAAGCATTAGCAGCTGATCGAGGGAGGTGGCTGTGCCCCTCTACTCTGCTCTCCTGAGACCACACCTGGGGAACTGCATCCAGGTCTGAGCCCCCCAACGCAGGAAGGACATTGAGCTCTTGGAGCGAGTCCAGAGGAGGGCCACGAAGATGCTCAGAGGGTTAGAGCACCCCTTGTATGAGGCCAGGCTGTGAGAGTTGGGGTTGTTCAGCCTGGAGAAGAGAACGCTCTGGGGGCACCTTATAGTGGCCTTCCAGTACCTGAAAGGGGTCTACAGGAAAGCTAGGGTGGGACTTTTTACGAGGGCATGTGGAAATAGGATGAGGAGTAGTGGATTTAAACTGAAAGAGGGCGGATTTAGAATAGATATTAGAAAAAAATGTTTACTGTGAGGGTGGTGAGGCATTGGCACAGGTTGCCCAGGGAAGTGGTGGATGCCCCATCCCTGGAGGTGTTCAAGGCTAGGCTGGATGAGGCTTTGAGCAACCTGGTCTAGTGGAGGGTGTCCCTGCCCATGGCAGGGGGCTTGGAACGAGATGATCTTTCAGGTCCCTTCCAACCCAAACCTTTCTATGATTATATGGCTCTATCAATGATTAATATTTTTTTATTATCAAGTTTAATTCTTTGTAGTCAAGCAAAAAAGGAGAGAATTATTTACTTTTTTCTCTAACATGTATGGCAAAAAATTAACTGTGAAAGATAACTATAATTTAGCTAAGATACTTAAAAATACCAGGGGTTTTATATGCTGTTTAAGGGACAGACTGAAATGTCACTAAAATATTTTAATTTCAGTATTCTTTGTTTATAAATGTATACATATATTTGATGAGTTTTTGTGAGGAGTTGATAGAGTTGTTTATAATAAAAGGCAGTTGGACATAGTGAACTGGGAGCTCCCCTTCTTTCTGAAAGTTTTGCAGTTCTTTTAGTTGCTTGCTTTATTTATATAAACCAATAGATATGCATTTAAGTGATTTGAGGTGGTAGGAATATCTAAGTAAGAGAATTCTGGGAGATCAGAATGTATTAATTAAAAGTGTATTGGAGTTTTGATGCCTGATAGATACTATATGTATTTAGTAACGTATTTGGGTGTTTTGATTCTCTTGTTTTTAGTTACAGATGGAACCTAGCTAAAAGCAGAGCTTGAGTTTTGTCTATAGATTTTGTGGAAAAGAGGCTTTTTAATTAATTATACACCTCATTAGTTTTTAAATTATAGTTGAACAAAGACAATGACTGTGATAAGAAAAATATGGATTTTTCTGTTTGGGCTTAATATGAATGAGGCTCAAGTATGTTCTATATTTGGATATGGGCATTGTTGGTGTTTTGAATGGATTGTGGTTAGTAATTAAATATGTAGAAAAGTATAGTCTATAGATAAATTGGAGTGTATTTGCTGTTGTATTGCATTTTTGTACTAACAGAAGTTTGTTTATCCTTCTTCAAGATTTTCATTTGTATTCTTATCACCCAGGTCATTTCACAGCTTCGGATCCTGAGCAGGTCAGTGACTGCTGGCTGCAAATTTGACAGAGAAATATGGTCTACTGAACTTTCTCCTGTTCTCAACCTATGGAAGAAACTTAATCAGGTAGGAAAGTAGCTAATTTGAAAAGATAACTTTTTTTTTCCTGGTAACTACTTCAAAAGTAAGGTCTAAGGAATTACCTTGAATATTGAAACAGAAGAAGTGAAGAAGTAAATGAAATGCATTTGATGGGGTAGTACGTTACGTGTATGTAAGTAGCTATGAAGTCTGTATGTGGGATAACAGGCTATCACTTTTTTCTACATATAGAGACGAGACTACACTCACAAGATATGAGACTAGCATCTTGTGTGTGTGTTCAAGAAGAACACTAATACATTTTAGATTTTACTTTAGTCTCTTAATTTCTCTAATATTCACAAGGCAATGTTTAATGATTTTAATTATTTAATTAAGTTTTTCATGTATAATCAGGAAATATGGTATTAGTTTTAAATTGAGGTTCATTAAAATCCTTGCTACAATGCTTGTAATATCAAATATAATTTCCTTCATGTTCCTTTGTTGTTCTGGATCAGTTCTGTTTGGTGGGGGTTTTTTTACATATATTGTAAAGCTTGATTTCAAACTATTGAATTCTTATTGTTGGTGACCATTTAGCTGTAATGGTTGGAATTCTGTTTGAAATGAAGATACTATGTATACTTGGGAAGGATTCCTCTCACCTCATCCTAGGTGCCTAGACTTTTGACTATTATTTTTCTTCTCGGTTTTAAGTAATAGATCACAGATGTCATGGCCTAAAAGCATGTCTTGTACGCAACAAGATGGAAATGAGAAAAACCTTTCCCTTACTCAAATAACTACATACAAAAAAGTGACATGAAGTGCACATTAGAATTTGCCATTACATTTTGAAAAGTCTCATTAAATTCTCATTTAATCCATACTAAGTGTATGATCTATCATTTTTTTGTTAAAGTAAACTTTTGGTACTAAATAGCTTCATATTGAAAACTGTGGCCTCTGAACATGGTTTGCTGTTTACAAAGTCTGCAATCCTGTAATAAAAACAATATAGTTCAATGTGACACCTTTTGTATTATCTTATTGACTAGAGTTAAATATACGTTTAGGCCTGCAAACCTTCCTTGCAAGAGCTCAGATGAAACTGTTGCAAATACATGTTAATATACAGTCAGAAAATAGACATTTTGATTGTAGTGTTTGGAAGACTGTGTGGTGTGGTGCTGTTAACCCATTAGAAGGGCAACAAAAATGGTTTTTACAGGTAAATCAGCAACAAAGTGAAGATTAGGAAAAGTGTAGGCTCACTGCTGAATGGCAATGAAGACTTGGCTACAAAGGACAAAGAGAAGGCTGAAGTATTAAACAGTCCCTTGCCTCTGTTTACTGGTGAGTCTGGCCTTCACCAATCCCAGTCCCCCAAAACACTGGGAAAGTATAGAGCAAGGAAGACTTACACTTGGTGGAAGAGGATCAGATTGGGCAGTGTTTAAACAAACTGAATATAAACAAATCCACAGACCCTTGTTGGATGCACCTATGAATGCTGAGGGAGCTGGCTGCTGCCATTGTGAGACCACTCTCAGTTATCTTTGAAAGACCAGTATAACGGGGGGAGATTCCTGAGGACTAGAAAAAAGCAAATGTTTCTTTCTTTAAGAAGGGCAAAAAGGAAGATCCAGAGAATGATAGGTCAGTTAGCCTCACCTGGGAAGGTGATTGAGCAAATAGTTCTGGAAACTATTCCTAGGGATTTCCAAGGGTCTTTAAGATGATTAGGGGACAAGAGCATCTGTCATGTGAGGAGAGGATGAGAGAACATGAACTGTTCAGCCTACGGAAGAGAAGGCTTAGGGGTATTTTATCAGTGTGTGTCACCTGATGGGAAGGAGTAAAGGAGACAGAGCCAGGCTCTTCTCAGTGGTGTGCCGTGACAGGACAAGAGGCCACAGGCACAAACAGGAAATACAGAAAATGCCATTTAAACATAAGACAATTTTTTTTTTTTCCTGTGAGGATGGTCAAACACTGGGACAGGCTGCTCAAAGAGGCTTTGGAGTCTCCATCCTTAGAGATATTGAAAACCTGACTGGATACAGTTTTGAGCAACCTACTGTAGCTTTGAGCAGAGTTTTGTGATTCTGTGAATAGCAGTCCTTTGTGCTCAGTTTTCAAAGCTATCACAGTCTTTGTGGACAAACAGCAAAACTAGCAGATATACATTTAAATTTTTAGCTTTTTCATTTTAGACATTTTGAAATGATAAAGAATTCTTATAAATTAATAAAGTAATGAGGACTTATATGTTATTTTTCAGAAATATTTCTGGAAATTTGCAGGACTCATTTTTCCTCTCAGTGGCATACATTTTGCAAAGCCCTGTTAGATGTTACTACCAATTATTCAGACGTTCTGAAATTGTTGAGCTGAGGAGTTTATTATCCTTTGTCTATCCGTAACAATAGAATCATAGAAACTGCCTCTCCTTCATCCACAGTTTATTAGTCCAGCCAGAATGTAGACTCCGGAATTTCTCATTGAATTTTACTTTAAATGAAATAGACAATTGAAATCTGGTTCAAATCAGTGTACTCCTGTGCTGGAAGTTACACAAGCAAAATTCCTCTTTCTATGTAGCTGTTCTGGACTAATATAGAATGTCTTTGACATTTTCATCTTTATTAGCTTCATTTGAAAACATACATTTTAGTTCTTGCCATTTGAAAACACCCTTGTAATGAATATTGCCCTAAAACTGCTTCTGCAGTGTCTTTCAGTGTGATTTAATAACAGTTTAACACTAATCAAATTAATTAAACTCTCATGCATCTGCCATTAAATTAAAAAAAACCCCAAATGCTCAGATGCTCAGTATAAGTTTGCACAAAATACTCTTTAATGAAAAAAATGAAACCGTCACTGAATAACACGTCAAACAAATGTTACACAAATTAAAAAAAATCTTCCTTAATGTGTAAGGATGGCCCACAACAGTCTGTTGGTGAGGGTTATGCTATCTTCAGTTTCTTATGATTAGGAAAAGCACTCAGTACTTCAGCAGTTCTTCATCTTAATTCCCAAGCAGGTCGTGAGGATATTTCTAAAGCTGATGTGAGTTATATACATAATGGATTTTAAGGGAATGTAATAGAACATTAAATGTATAAGCTGATATTGGTATTCATGTTTAATTTTTGTATAAAAATGACAGATAGGTTGTTCTAACAAATTCTCAGGAGAAAGCATTAAAAGGAGTGATGAAATGAATATTCAATTCATAGGAGACTGTTATGTAAAGGACAGTATTGAGGAAGTTAGAGGCCTTCTCTTTCAGTAAGGTTTTCATGAATTAAGACAGTATATAGGAAAGACTGAGCAAAGCCCACAGGTTGCAATGTCTTTGTTCTTCCTTTTTTTGTGCAATCAAACACTCCAAGAAGAAATTATCAACTAGCTTGTGCTAGTTTTACATTACATTTTATATATACCCAACAAATTATAGTCTCAGAAAAATGGAAGTGGATCTGGTACTGTGATTTCAGGATGCATGCAAAGACAAAATACAAAACATAACATTTCTGAATACTGTATGTTTCTTACACTTTAAACGGTAAGTAACACTGTTGCATACCTTTTTAATACTGTGCGAGGGAAGACCTTATCCTTCATTTTCATGTCAATCGTAAACCAAAATATCTGAATTACTCTTTCACTTAGCTTTTCTCATATTTTTGCTTGGTTGTTGAGTGCAATATGAGCTTGAAATTAAAAAAACCTGCAAGTTCTGAAAAACTTACAGTGCCTGCAAATGATTATGGAGGCAGACATCCTGTGTGTTCTGGAAAGCAAGATGCCATATGAGAAGTCGGAAGTTTATTTAATATGAAAAAAAGTCGAAACTACTTGTTGTTTTAGGATGAGATACTTCAAAGAAAGTAAAATCTGATTTTACCTTTGATAAATTACTAGGAATTTAAAAAGCAAAACATTTTTTTTCCCAAAGGCTAGTTTTTCTTTTTGGATTTGTGCCCTGTAGAATTTTCCAACAAAGGTTTAAATTCCTTAACTGGATTTCAGTGCAGCATCTTGTCACATGTCAGGTTGGCAGTTTCAGAACACATGCTAAAATACATCTTTATGGTAAGCTGTGTATGAACTAATATTTACTAAATGCTACCATCTATTGAAATTATTGAATATATTTTGATTTTCAGTGGCCATAATGGAGTGAAAGTAAGTAATAAAAATGTCAATGTGAGATCAGCAGTACATCTCAGTGTCTGAGTTACTCAGGATTTGCATATAATAATATATTTATTTTGTATTATTTATTTGCATTTCATTTGCTTCCAGGTTGAACAAGTCTTACCAAAGCAAGAGCTCTATCTGTTAGCATGGTTTATAGTTCCCTATACAATGTTGTTATACTGAGTACATTACTGCTTTTTATATTGACACAGTAACACAAATACTAAAAGCAGTGATTCAGCTAAGGGTTGATTTTTTCATTTTGAAGTAATGGGGTAGACCGAGTTGTCTCAGAAGTGTGGTGCCTTTATTGAATGTCTCATGGACAATACTGAAAGTATCTTTATAGTTTTATTCCAGTGTCAGAAAAGGGGGGATATCTGAATTACTTCAAAGTTAAGAAGGTCTTATGAAATATTACTAATTAAATAATACATTCTAAAATGTGATTGTTTCCTTGAGTTTATTAAGGGGACATAATGTGTTCTCTTCTAGAATTCTAACCTGATTCATCAGAAGGTGTCTCCTCCTGTGGAACAACAAGGGTCTCCAATCTTGTCATTCATTAATCTGGAACAATTCAATGCCATTCGCCTAGTGCAAAGTGTACATCAGTCACTTGCTTCTTTAAGTAAAGTCATCAGAGGTACCTCGTTACTGAGTTCTGAAGTACAAAGACTAGCAAGAGCTCTGCTAAATCAGAAGGTAAGTAATTTTATCATGAATTTACGTTGTAAGCAATGAAAAAAAACAAGGAAATGGAACAAAATTCTGATACATATTTTCATGCCACCATTTTCTCTAAGTTATTTTATTGATGGAGACTCTAAAATGGAGTTCTTTTATTGATAGTGTCTCTAACACAGAACCATATTTTCTTCTGGAATGAAAACACAGAAAAATGTTGCTTCAAGTACTTGCAGAAGCTTCTGAGTATATTATACTTTTATCAAGCTTTCTCTGAAGGACAAATCTGATAAGATTAGAAGCTGTGGAGTACTATTTCCATTTCAAATACCAAATCATGCTTGTTAAGTCAAATATATTAGCCAGTAAAACATGTAAATCTGTCCCATTTTTACTGTTTCTTCAAATTTAAGTTTTATTGCAGTTGTAATCACAATTTGCTCTCTGCATTTGTTCAGTATGGATTATTGCCATATAACACCAGACAATCTGTGCCTACCATATCAACCTATCATCTCACCCTATATTCTTGATATATGAAAAAAGCAACCAAAATTTGTACATGAAATTTCTCCATGTTTTCTGTCATCAAAGTGGGCATGTTTGTAAACCGGTACGATTACTGACTGCAAGTTTACATGCTCTGTCATCAAAAACTAGATAATTGGATTCCAAAGATAGTCAAACATTGACATGAAACTCTGTGGGTTTATTTCACATGCAGGAATTAACAAATTGTGTGATACTGAGATTGGCCCTACAATGAATGATAATTCCTATTAATATCTTATTTATCTTAATGTGAGGAAGAGTTAGTGTTAAAAAGAATGTTACGCATTTATTGAGCTATCAAATTTCTAATTAAAACAAAAATTAAATTCTTTGCCTTGTTAGATTCACAAGACAGCATTTGTTAGCAAAATTGCAGTACAATTAGAATAAATTAACATTTTCATGTTATCAATCTCATTGCCTTTTTAAAGACATTTTGATTGTGTGGTAGAAAATGGTGCTATGTATGAGTCATAGTGAATGCAAATGATACATGTAATGGCCATTTTTTAGTATTTATAGTTATATTTCTTGTTACGGAGCAAGAGAGCATGGCTTACTTGTGTGTTTACACTACACTCTTAGGCTGGAAGCAGCAGGAGCTATGAAGCTGATCACTGTCACAAAAATGTGCTTAAAGATTCTGTGCATTTTTATCTCTCGCAAACATCAGTTCAGTGCTTCCTGATATATTGAACAAAGTGTTCCTGGCATTTCATCTGTTTACTTACCCACTTACCTTGACACAGATTACTTTATTGGATTGTGACTATAAAGCAATCTTTTCAGCAGCCCTCCAGAGAGTCTAATGCTACACTCTTGGCATGACAGCTAAAACTCATGGCAGCTAAAGCTCAGCATATTTATCATCTTAAGTGACTTGTTTCATGTATTTTCAAACACTGTTCTTGTTTAGTTTAATGTGGTCACGCATTATGTAACAAAGGACTATTTTTAAAAACTTGTATTTTAAAAGCACCAAGATTGTAGTTCTTTTAAGATTATGGCACCTGAAGAAACTGCTAGATTACCAATAGAAATGTGAAACTCAATAAACATGTGACTTCTAATGGTTTCAGCAATGTTCCTTGTTTGTGCAAAATTGATATGTTTGTGTACATCTGAAATAGGCTTTCATATTAACAATTAGCTAAGCTATTACTTTAAACTTGGAGTAGTTTAGAGTGATATATTAGCAGCATTAGGTGAATGCCTTGTAAATAAAAGATTGGTGAGCTGCCTGTAAATGCATATCTAGCAAGAGTCTGCAAAAATGCAAGGATAATAGTTTCAGTTACAAAAAGTTTTCCAAAAAATCGTAATTATGCAAAAAAGTATGCAGCCAACTGTGCTTTATTAATTGTCTTGTATGTATCCTAGTTTATTCAATTCATTATTAATAAGTGTCCATGGATCCAGATATTTTTTGCTTTTATCAATAAAAGGCACACATCGAGTGTGTACTTTGAAGGATACTTACAGACTTCTGTGGTCAGATTTTGAAAATCTGTTCAGCATGTGTGCTGTTAGATTGTGAACTTCCTTGTAAATGCAACTGTAAATGTTATACACTATGACCGGTTTATTCTGCTCAGCATCCTCGGTATTGTGCAATACTCCCCAGCTAACGATTTACATCAATCCTTTTTTGCATAAGTAGGAGAATCTTGCAGAGTCAATTTCAGTGTGCTTTGCAGGGAACAATTAATGTTTTAATCCTTATTTTAAAAAAATCTAACAGAAAAAAAAATCTAAAAATCTAACAGAAGGATCATTTAAGCCTTTCTTTTTGAAGTCAGTGAGAAATTTGGATAGGGAGGTCTTGCAGCATTTTATTCTCAGGTGTTGTTCTACAAACACTTTTAAGATGAGAAAATAATCACACAGAGCAAAAGTAACAGATTCACTTCACCACAGAGCCACACAACTGCACGTTCAAGTCTGAGGAGGCAGCAGCAAAGGAGTGGGAACCTGTAGCTGCAGTTGAAAAGATGGCATTGTGGCTTTCAGAGAAAGGATCAACTGAGGCCTTTTTGAATGTAGTGGTGTTTCCTTATTGAATAGCAGAGGTTCTTCTGAGTTCACCATCAGCACTGTGCCTCTGTGGGCCATGAAAATAATTTGCAGGAATATGGACTTCCTATTAGTGGCTGTATGCTTTGATCATTATATTACTTGTATTACCTTTTTTCTTTGTAGATATATTTGGTCTCTGGATTATTTAATTTCATTAAAATTACTTGCTTAAAAATGCAATGATGATGGTTTTGAAATGGATACTTTCAGTAAATATATTTTTATTTATTTCAGTGTCCCCTTACATGGCAAAGCAAGTGGGAAGGACCAGAAGATCCTTTGCAGTATCTTAGAAGTCTTGTAAGTCGAGCACTTGCTATACAGGTAATTTTAAAGAGTCATTTTACCTCAGTATGCTGGTGTTCAGTGACACGGTATATTATGTGAATTGCACTACAGTAGGGCTTTCCAAATTCAAGTCCCAAAGAGTTTTAGAAGGTGTGAGAAAAGGCATGTAAAAATTTAAAGATGAAGGCAGCAGACTGAGCAATTTGAAGTCAGTAACTTTAAATACAGTAATATTGTTAGTTACTTTACAATAGATTTAAATCTTATATTTTAGTCATTAATCTTTCTGATGAAGTGTGGGGGAAGAGATAGATTTATTTACTGAGATGAATCTTCACATGTAAGTCAAGATGCACTCTAGAGATAATATAGAAAATAACAGAAGACTAGTCTTTCAAGTGAGTAAAGAAATAATCTGCATTCTCCGGGTTTACAGGGGTCTATAATAGAAGGTCCAGAGTCTGATAACAGCTCTGTCAATCCATAGTGTGACAGTGAAGAAGAAAAATTTTAGTTAAGGTTAATCTATCAATACTTAGATTAACAGAAGAGGTATATTTAACATAATAGGCAGACAAATAAAAAAAAACGTTTTATCTAAAATAGTTAGTATTTAAGGAAGCAGATTTATAGTGATGGATACAAAGAGAGGAAATTGTGAGAACCTTCCAGAGAGGAAGTTTCCTTTAGGAGGCACAGATCCTCTATTACCTCCAGGTAAGAAATAGAAAGCTGCTGGTTTTGACCTTGATTAATAGTTTTCTCCAATGGGATATGAAGATTTCTGTGACCATTAGTGCCGACTGTCAGATTCAAAAGGAAGATTTGAGGGGAACATAATTTCTAGGCATTATTTTTCTAAAGAAACTATCAAATGGATGCTTTCAAAGTATTAATAAGATTCTCATTATGCAAACAAATTATTGTGGCTAATGCTTGATTTTTCTTTATCCTTTCTTTCACAAAAAGACTCAAATTATAAACAATAAAGTGTAAGTATAGATAGCAAAAGTGACAATGCATATTCAGATGTTATATTGATGATATAACCAGAATTAAACCTAATCCCTTCTGAGTGGCTATTATAATAATTATTAATAAAAAAGCATAACTTGTGGCTGAGTCAGCAGTGTTCATAATCTTCAAGTATAGCTTGCAGTTTGTGACTTCTAACTTGGTTTTGACTGAACTGCATGCAATTTTCCTCACATTAATTTTTTTAAATTAATGAGATTAGAGTTCAAACTTCTGTGTGGATGGAGTACACCTCCCATACAAAGTGGAGATGATGTAGCAGAGTGTAACATGATGAAATTAGTGTTAACAATAATAAATTATTTTCAATCATGCATATTAAAAATTATTTCCATATATTACTCCAGTCAATTATTGATGAATGTGCTGCATTATATTGCCATAATAATAATCTTCCTTTTTCATTGTTTAAACTGCTGACAATATTATACATTTGGATCACTCATTTTTATGTAGTTATTGTGAAGAAATCATTTACAATTTTAAATACTTACTCTGAGAGGGAGAAATTATTAAGGCAGAGATTTACAGTAGATATTTAACTGTCTCCATAAACAGTAAATTGTGTTAATTTTTTTGTTAGTGACAACTGAAAGTAGTGACAGATGACCAGATACTGATTTTTTTAATATCAAATATTAAATAACCAGTTGTATTTGAAGCAATTCTTAATAATACGCTATCAGTCTGTTTTGCTTCTCAAGCTTCTAGTCAGATCACATCTGAAATACATTTTCTGTTTTTAATTCTTTATGTATTTAACCAGAAAATTATGATTATTTCTAATTATGCATTTCAGTGGAATAATCTTTTTTCTTAAATGTGATTCCAATTCATGTTTATGCAAATTACACCAAGATTTTCATTAGCCTTGTTTATTTTTTAATTAACTTTCATTTTTTTGTGACTTTTCTTTATTGATTTTATGAATGTAATTTGTCATTCGTTAATTTTAAATTTAGTATTCAGAAATTCAATAAAGGCTTCAGTAAGGATTTTCTTGTAACTTTGAAAATTATCTTCAGGTTTATATTTCAATAAAGGTCAAATTTTTAATTGATCGAGTTTATAACCATCATCATGGTTTTTTGATAGTTACTCATGCCTCACTCTGTTTCATTCACCATAAGATACTAAATTCTACCTTCACCACTTGAGACATGTTTGATTTGGGTATTTTTCAGGGGGAAAATAGCCATTGAAACATAAAAGTTCTATCTATCTATGAAAGACTGCATGTACTAAGGATGCAGTAAGTCTCTACTTCGGTTATTAGTTAAAGGCTGCCTTGACAAGATGTTCGCTGCCAGTGCAGAAAATAATAAAAGCAACTGCTTTGTTACAAACATTTAATGGGATGGGGAGAAGTCCAAAATATAGGCCAGATGGTAGAATAATTATGGCAGAATTTATAGAAGTGTAAAGATGTTCTGAGAGCATTACACAACAGACAGAAAAGCAACAGGTGTTTCATTTTCTCAGGTCTGAATTCGCTTAGTAAAAGCAAAATAAAAAAGGAAATCTGTCCACTTAAGTGTGAACAAATCAGTATATGCAAAACGCAATAGAGCCATGTTTTGCTGTGTATTATTGTGTGGTGATGGAGCTGATAGAAATATGTGATTTGTTCCCAGGTGGCAGTTCTGATAGTTGGATATTGGCTTTTGTTTTAAATTTAAACAAAAATATTGAACATTTGATTAAGAGTTCTGAATACTCATCTGTCTACAGCAATTTATTTGCTATCAGTGTTAAGATGTGAAGCTTATGAATCTTCATGGATCTTTGTGTTTGTTGTAATTCTTGGTGTTTACACTTCCCGTTTCCTCGTGGTGGCATCTTAAATGCATTCTGTGATTTCCCTCTCTCATGTTACATGATTATAGCTTAGCAATATTATACTTCAGTGTATAATGGAATTTAAGTCCATCCCAGTCTGTGTCTAAGTATCTTCTCATGGCAATGGATACCAGCAGAAGAGAGAGAGAAGAGACCCAGAACTACAGCTATTAAGAGGCAAAACAGCAGCCCAGGCAAATGTCAGATGAATATCAATACTGAAAAAATGTTTCAGGTCAACAAATTGGAACTTACATTTTGTTTCCACAAGAAATAAATAAAGAGCTTAATTTTACTTCTTAACCCCCCCCCCCCTCTTATTCCAAGAAAACCTTTTCAAATCAAAATATTTACTTCATTTTTTTGGACTGAGCTGCTTTTAAGTCATCTGTTAAAACAGTTCTTCCTGTGGACGACTGTATGGTCACACAGCTGTAAAAAAGGCTTACATCATACTCTGAAAATTAAGACTGACCTCAGAATCATAAATGCTACTTTCAGAGTTCTAATCAAGGAAATGTTTATGAATACAGAAAGTTTTTATTTACATAAGTTATGAAACTTTTTGTTGAAAATGCATGTATCCATAAAGTACTCATATGTAGCGATAGGTTGAGGGGCAACACTTTTAAGCTGAAAGAGGGTAGGTTTAGATTGGATATTAGGAGGAAGTTTTTTATTGTGAGGGTGGTGAGGCACTGGAACAGGTTGCCCAGGGAAGCTGTGGATGCCCCATCCCTGGAAGTGTTCAAGGCCAGGCTGGATGAGGCTTTGAGCAACCTGGTCTAGTGGAGGGTGTCCCTGCCCATGGCAGGGGGGTTGGAACTAGATGATCTTTTAAGATCCCTTCCAACCTTAGCCATTCTATGATTCTAAAAAAAGTTTTATTTCATATTTTATCAAGAGATGTGTAAGTATCTCTCTGGGATGCTATTATCTTGTCCCGTTTTATCCTGAGTGAAATCTAGGGTAATAATATTTAATTTCAATTCCGGTTTGACTCTTTAGTATGAGATTTTTACTATTTTACGAATATTTTACTATTTGAGGTAGAATGACTTAATTTCTGTTTTGAAATCCTTACTATTCCTCAGTTTCAACATTTAGGTCCCCAGAAAGGTGGATTGGTCTTCTGAGGTATATGAGGTTTGAACTCTTGGAAGTTGCATGCTGAAGCTACTAGAAAACCTTCTGGGCATAGGAGGCACAGGGTTCTTACTTCACACCCAAGACATCTAGGCAATGAGGTTCAGTTTTCATTCACTGATAACAAGCAGAAAGTCTGCTCTTAAAAATCCAAATAAGTCAAGTCCTCTTAAGTTTCACTGAATTAAAGAACCCTTAGGACCAGTCTGTAAAGCAGTCATAATGTAACAGTGGATGATATGCACATAAAATCTGAGAAATAGAGGCTGAGCATGAATCCCAAAATGGGCATGCACACATGCTCTGTACAGACACAGCCTGCCACACACAGGCTAACAGGGAGAGGAGGACAGGATCTTTGCAGGCAGCTGCATAAACACAGGCAGCACAAACAGCGCTGTCTTATTCTGATGGTTCACTGCTCAAGGAAAACACCCTTCACAAGTCTCGCTGATTTTTGGTCTCTCTGCTGTCTTGCTTCCAGTCCCTCAATCTGCAGCATGCAGCTCCCAGACCTCTCATCCTTTTGCTTATTAATACTGCTAGAAGCTTGCTAGTGCATTCCCATCCCCCGTATAGAGAACACACTCACAAAAATAAATAAAACAAGAGCTTAAGAGGAGGATAGGACAGACTCTGGTGATCAGGTGCAAGGTTGGCCAAAGCATACTGACCAGCAGCCTCCCTACCTGCAACCTTGTCCTGCTTTCACCTGGGATAGAGTTAATTTTATACCTCTCTCTTTTCCCATTCTTGTTCATCCCCCATCCACCTTTCCCCACCTTTTGTCCTTCCCCTAAACATAACATCCTATAATAAATATTGTACAGTCACTGAATTGTCATGTTCCGTCCTCAGATTCATCCACTTGTGCACTCTACAAAAGTCCTATACCCCTTTAAGTAGTGATCCCCGTTAGTTTGCATGGAATTTCAGAGTTTTTTCTGATAGATTGCCTTAGCAGATTTTGCAGCAGGGACAATAGCTTAGTGGTTTGTCTTTCATGGTTTTAGGAGTAGCTGATTTAGATGGTTTAGGTTGGCTGCATTCCCCACCTTGTCGTTGTTCCTCTCATCACTCTCTCTCTATTTGAACAGCTGTTATCTAGCTATCTGTACAGTGCAGAATACTTCAGATTTAGTATTCTAATATTAAAGCACAAAAATTGATAAAACGATTGTGTTTTAAATCCACCCATTCCTTTATTTTAAACCAATGTTCAGAATGCTCTAAAGAATCCACCTTATTCTGAAGAATTAGCTTTTTTTCCTTGCTTTTCTTGTCTTCTCCCCTTCAGCTGTCATAAATATCAAAACAAAAATGCAACTGCAGCATAACATTATCTGCTAAGAAACTGAGCCTTAATTGGTTCCCACAGCTCTCATCGTGTTGCAGCATGATTTCATTTTGTTCAGAATTTATCAGCCAGGCTATGTCTTTCAAGACCTTTTATCTAAGTGATAACTACTTGGTAAAAATTAGATATTTGCAAGTACTACTGTAAAAATTTAGATGTTTTCCTTGTCTCTCATGTAATAGGCAAATTTGAAGTTCTGATAGATCCAGATGTCATATCATGTGCCTTTTTAATCTCTGTTTCAGTTAGATTGTGTCAAATAGTGGCCAGTACAGAAAAGCAGTGATTTATAAAGATACACCATTGAAACAGGAGGCCACACAGAATGTAAGATGAAAGTATTGGACTTGCACAGGTCATAGGATTTGTGCACTGAAATAAGGTCAGCTTCCAAGGAAGCTAAAGCAGAAGCTGAAGCATCTTTTATGCTCAGAGAGTTAATGTACTCTTGTGACTTACAGAAAGTTGCGTTTGTGCATGAATACCTGAGGTGGAAGGATTCTTTAAGTTTTCTTTTTTGTTTGTACCCCAGTTCAAGACTTTATTTTCCAGAGGTATTGAAACCACTACTTGTAGTGAGATTATTCTTTCCCTGCAGAATACAAATACAAAATAAATCTCCAAACTTTGCCGTTTTAAATGGAAACATATTTTGGTTGCCAATGAGCAAGGATTATCTCAAGTTTTGGGAAAATGATTTGTTTATGCATGGAAAACCTTTTTTTAAAAAGCAGCATTGGACAAGGAAAGATATCTCTACTTGCATTTTGTTTGGATTCATTGTGAGTTATTGAAGCTTAATCCCAAGGAAGTTTAGATGCTCTGTTAAATTCAGACATCCACAAGTTATGGGCTTTTGTATAAACATAAGGCTTAAATGTTTTGTAAAATAATCTGTTTCAACAGAATTCAACTCATGTTGATTAAACTCTCAGGGTTCTAAACATGTTTTGTGAGAACAGTTATTCTTTTTAAATTATTTAATACTACCTTATAAGCAGAAGTTTGAGCAGCATCCTTTATCATACCCCTAACCAGTTGTTCAGCTCTCTGATTGTAGAATATTGATTACAGAAGATAATCACTCATTAAAAGATTTTTATAAGTGTTGCATTAAAAAATTGTCTCTATGCACTTTCTGAGAAATTACCTTATTTTAAATAAAATGGGTTTTTTTCTAACCTTGGTTTAAATTTAAAAGAACTGCATTTAGTGCTCTGTATTTCTTCTATGGATGCAATTTAGTATTTATTTTCTCCATAAGTTACAAGAAACTATACTATGAATTATATAAGATTTAAAACTGTAATTGACATGCTTTATTTAATTTAATAAAATAATCACCATTCATTGATTTTTCTCTTTAAGCTACAAGGTACTTTTTCACAATACAGGAAGAAATCTGAAAAGTTACAATGATAAAATATTAGTCAACTGTATCCACTTAAATTGTTTAAAGTGTATATTGCTCAGTTTATAACAACTTTGTTTTCATGGTATCTCTTTTATCATGGACAAAGCTATTTGCAAAAGAGAAAACACAGTAAAATGGGTAGTCTTGTCTGACAAAAAATCAAGCAGAAAAAGGTTAATTATAGTACAAGTGTCAGAAAAGGATGTTATTATCATTTGCATATGAAAATGAGTCTCCTTATGTTATGCTGTTAAAGACATTGGTAATTTTAAATTCCAGCCATTAGTAAATGAGAAGGCTGCAGCACATGCTATTACACCAATTTGCAGGTACAGTTCATCAATCTGCTTTGCTTTTTTTCTAGACAATTCGATTGCAGTAACTTGCTCTTCTGATCACCACTATATTAATAACAGAAATTGTTAAATTTATAACAGTGATTTCATAGTCATACATGCATACATAGAAATAAATTTCTTAGAGTAATAAGACAGCTTTGTAACTAAAAATTAGCTAGACATGATCGTGGTTTTGTTTTGAACAGTAGATGTTTTGGTGGGAACTGGCTTGGTGAAATGATTTAGAAAATATTTCATCTGGATTTGAGATTTTAATTGGTCAAGACCCATGGTAACATGTTATAACTATTCTTCGAATAGCATTTGCAGATATGTATTACAAAGTAAGCCCATTTTTTAATAGAAACACATTGCCATTCCACAAGCAAGCATCATCCCTAATTAGCAGTCCTTTTGGCATTTCTTTGGGGGAAGGCAGAAATGTAGTTGTGTGTTGACCTATATTTCTCTCTCTGAAGGAGATTCCATATAGCTAGGTTTGAAATGATAACATAGTTTCATCTTCTACTCCTGTATAAAAATAAAAAAAATATTTAAAGTTTCAGAGCTGTCATCCCAAATTTAGTTTGTGAAGGAAGAGCTTCATAAGAGTACTTGTGTACCAAATTCTTGTTTATCTGTTGTGTGTGCAGTAGTTTTACTCTTGGGAATTTGCATTCATATAAAGCAACCAGGGCAGGGTGCAAGTGCACTCAACACATTCAGCAGCTCTCTTGTCATGGCTGTATTTTAAAACTGGAGTAAACACAGTGGCATTCGGTTTGGGGTTTGTTGTTGTTGTTGTTTTGGTTTGGGTTTTTTTTTGTCTTAGTGGAGTTCTTATTGTTGTGGTCATTGTCTCTAAATGTTCAGCAAGCTACATAATTGAGGGAAAAAAACACCCCAAGACTGGAGTCAAAAAAGAGTTCTTACAAGTGATAGGAAGCTTGAATCCCCATTTTAGGCATATAAGTGATGCTTAAAGGCAAGAAGGGTAAATACTCCCCTGCTCTATAGTATGTCTCCCAGTGTACTCAACTGAATAATATAAATAGCAACTTAATTAGGGTGATGGTAACCTGTTCTGTTGGGACTGGCCACAATAATAAAAAAAAATCCCTTTCTTGTTTAAAGAAAAGATTTAAGGTCTAAAAATAGCTCAAGTACTNGAAAATGATTTGTTTATGCATGGAAAACCTTTTTTTAAAAAGCAGCATTGGACAAGGAAAGATATCTCTACTTGCATTTTGTTTGGATTCATTGTGAGTTATTGAAGCTTAATCCCAAGGAAGTTTAGATGCTCTGTTAAATTCAGACATCCACAAGTTATGGGCTTTTGTATAAACATAAGGCTTAAATGTTTTGTAAAATAATCTGTTTCAACAGAATTCAACTCATGTTGATTAAACTCTCAGGGTTCTAAACATGTTTTGTGAGAACAGTTATTCTTTTTAAATTATTTAATACTACCTTATAAGCAGAAGTTTGAGCAGCATCCTTTATCATACCCCTAACCAGTTGTTCAGCTCTCTGATTGTAGAATATTGATTACAGAAGATAATCACTCATTAAAAGATTTTTATAAGTGTTGCATTAAAAAATTGTCTCTATGCACTTTCTGAGAAATTACCTTATTTTAAATAAAATGGGTTTTTTTCTAACCTTGGTTTAAATTTAAAAGAACTGCATTTAGTGCTCTGTATTTCTTCTATGGATGCAATTTAGTATTTATTTTCTCCATAAGTTACAAGAAACTATACTATGAATTATATAAGATTTAAAACTGTAATTGACATGCTTTATTTAATTTAATAAAATAATCACCATTCATTGATTTTTCTCTTTAAGCTACAAGGTACTTTTTCACAATACAGGAAGAAATCTGAAAAGTTACAATGATAAAATATTAGTCAACTGTATCCACTTAAATTGTTTAAAATTTAAAGTGTATATTGCTCAGTTTATAACAACTTTGTTTTCATGGTATCTCTTTTATCATGGACAAAGCTATTTGCAAAAGAGAAAACACAGTAAAATGGGTAGTCTTGTCTGACAAAAAATCAAGCAGAAAAAGGTTAATTATAGTACAAGTGTCAGAAAAGGATGTTATTATCATTTGCATATGAAAATGAGTCTCCTTATGTTATGCTGTTAAAGACATTGGTAATTTTAAATTCCAGCCATTAGTAAATGAGAAGGCTGCAGCACATGCTAATACACCAATTTGCAGGTACAGTTCATCAATCTGCTTTGCTTTTTTTCTAGACAATTCGATTGCAGTAACTTGCTCTTCTGATCACCACTATATTAATAACAGAAATTGTTAAATTTATAACAGTGATTTCATAGTCATACATGCATACATAGAAATAAATTTCTTAGAGTAATAAGACAGCTTTGTAACTAAAAATTAGCTAGACATGATCGTGGTTTTGTTTTGAACAGTAGATGTTTTGGTGGGAACTGGCTTGGTGAAATGATTTAGAAAATATTTCATCTGGATTTGAGATTTTAATTGGTCAAGACCCATGGTAACATGTTATAACTATTCTTCGAATAGCATTTGCAGATATGTATTACAAAGTAAGCCCATTTTTTAATAGAAACACATTGCCATTCCACAAGCAAGCATCATCCCTAATTAGCAGTCCTTTTGGCATTTCTTTGGGGGAAGGCAGAAATGTAGTTGTGTGTTGACCTATATTTCTCTCTCTGAAGGAGATTCCATATAGCTAGGTTTGAAATGATAACATAGTTTCATCTTCTACTCCTGTATAAAAATAAAAAAAATATTTAAAGTTTCAGAGCTGTCATCCCAAATTTAGTTTGTGAAGGAAGAGCTTCATAAGAGTACTTGTGTACCAAATTCTTGTTTATCTGTTGTGTGTGCAGTAGTTTTACTCTTGGGAATTTGCATTCATATAAAGCAACCAGGGCAGGGTGCAAGTGCACTCAACACATTCAGCAGCTCTCTTGTCATGGCTGTATTTTAAAACTGGAGTAAACACAGTGGCATTCGGTTTGGGGTTTGTTGTTGTTGTTNAATGCCTTGACTTTACTGCGTAGGAACAAACAACAATCCATGCCAGCTTATTACATCAATTAAGAAAAAAGTCTTGGTTAATTTCTGTTACTACACAAAGTTATGCTTTGATAGTCTGAGCAGGAATCCCATGTTGCACCATTCTGTTCAATGGAGTGTAGTAGTTTTGGCATGAGGCAGCATGGGGTGTCCCATGGCCACGCCATCGTATAGTTCCTTGGTTTAGACTAGGGTTGTATCAGCCACTGTTTCCATTCTGTGATCTCCTTTTCCTTGCAGGAAAAAATATTTCCTTCTCTGCCTTTTCACTGTGGTATATCTTGGAATATGTACCCCGTAGAGTTAAATGATTTCTGATTAGATTGCTTTAGTGTGTTTAATAAACATTGCATGGGTATCTGAGAGTTAGGTTAAGCCTTAATAGTTGCTGATAGAGTTCTGTGACACAGGCATGGCTGAGAGATTTTAGCTGAATTTTGACAGCCTCAGGAGAGGGTGTTAACAGAAAATAAATGACCAGTAAACAGTAAAGAAAAAAAAAAGAATGAGAGAGAGAAACTGATGTCTGAAGACCAGGGGGTCATTGTTTCAGAAGAACAAGGACTGCAAGGAAAAAGCTTAATGGAAAATCTGTATCTCATGGGACATTGACCAGAGAAAATGAACCATAGCAAAGTAAGCAGTTCTCTTTTGGCTCTCCTTATTGTAACATAGCCTTCAAGCTGCTGCTATAAACCAAATTACTGCAGTGCATCCCATCATTACTAGTGCCTAATATATTGAGTATTCTTCACTCCTGTTTGGTCATAGCAGCACCATCACAATAAAGATTTCAGCATCCCTGCTCCAGATCTCTGGAAAGGAATTATGTCTGATGTAGTCCTCACTTTGTCCAAGGACTGTGGGAGGTAGTCTTGTCTGTTATCTGCAAATTAATGTTATGTGTCACTGTTTTCCCTGCCCTGGAACTTCTTACCGGTGGCAGTAGGAAGTAGGACCATAATCTTTTTCAGAAGGAGAGGACACTGAAGTTGATTTGAATGTTTGTCCCCTTTGCTCTGCACATTTTGTAGTTTCTGGTTCTACCAAGGAATAGTTCCAGCTCTCATACTTCCTTACCCAGTTATACTCAATGTAACTGCAAATGCAGCGTAGCACCTAGTAACTCCTCTATTCAGTTGTGGGGAAAGAAAAGACTACAAGGCATGAAGCATAAGGGTATTGTCTAAGTGGATTCTGTATTTAGTGATGAAAGTAGATGTTTTTGGCATACATCAGTTATGAACTTGTCAGTACGATGTTACAGTTCTTATTCAGCATCTTCATTCTGGTATCCTTATTAAATGTAGGAAACAAAAATTCATGGGAAGTTCCTGTTTTGATAAAAATCAATTAATAAAGTAACCGGAATGAGATCACATTTACACTTTCCTCAGCTATGCCTTAGTGCACATCTGCTGCTGGCACATTGTTAGCTAACATGTTGATGCTAATGGACTCAATTTTTGTGCTCTAACACTGTGGTGTTATGTTAGTATTCAGACTTCCTGAGCAAACGGGGTTTCTGAGGTGTGTCAAACTGAAATAAAGAAATAATAGTATTTTATTTAAAGCACTAACCAGCAGTTTTGGTCTGCATGCTCTAAAATAATAATTAAAAAAACAACACACACACAAAACAATATTTAAAAACAAAAATAAGACTCCAGATTAAATTCCTGTGTGATTTGAAAGATAGTGTGTGCCAACACCTTATCATACTGCAGTATTCACATATTCATTTAATAAAGGATAACTAGCTCAAGAAAATAGCTCAAGGATTTTGCACGTGAAAAAAAGTACCACAAAGGAGCAAACTGTTGTATGCTAGTTGCTCCTGAGAAGCTATGTGTTACCCCCTCTGTGCTCAGTGCAAGAAAAAAGACCTCAATTTCATATCTGAGCAGTATAACACTATTACTCCTGCTGGCATTTACTGCTGAATGCCAGCTCTTAGGAACACATCCATGGAACAACTGCTGCACTGTGAGGAAAATAGGTCTCTAGCATAACTGCTTGATTCACCTTTGCTTAATCTAAACTCTGGTTAACTGAATACTTGCTCCCCTAGCAGTGCTACTCACTGTCTCAGATTTATCCAAGCTCCTGCATTTTTTTTTCCCTATTGACTTTGAATCTCTCTAAAACTAGTGGAAAAACAGAATTGTACTCTGTGGTTTCTGGCTGTGCATATTCATATAACATTGAATATACAAAGAAGAGTGTATGATAGATTTTTAAATTTTATTTTGTAATATAAATCTTTTCAGTGTTAGGATATTTGGACTAGTAGACCACATTATTGGCATAATAGAAAATATTGATATAATGTGAATTTATTTTTTTAAAGTAAGTTATACAGCAATTCAGCTTTCATATGCCTTTTCCCAGATACTATAGCTGCCATATCTAACCAAAGATGTATTGTAATTCATACACTAAAAGCATTTTTAGTGAGTTTAGATCTTTACTGCTAGCTGTTTTGAAGAAGGAAAACAAATCCTGAATTGCAGTGGCAGTGGATGTACTAGTGACAAATGATGCGTTTAATAGAGTGGTGTTGTCTTTTGAGACTGTAGCACTTCACTAACATGCTGCCATGTGTTCATGTAAGATGAAAAAGAGAATAAGCATAAAGATATTTTTTACACTTGTGTTGTTTTGCTATAATTTTTATTGCATTTAAATCTTAAATTATTTATTAAACATCTGTGAATGAGCTATGCTTTCAACTTTATGTAGAGCACCACAAGCAATTACAAACTTTGCTTTTGTGGTCTAATGAAAGTTTTTGGTATCGTGTATTTCCCAGTGCTACTTAACTGCATGAGTTCAGAATTAATATCACCCATACTGGTCTTTTAATTGGCTGAAATATAAGCATCTACCTTCCTGACAGTGTTTTCATTTTGCATTTCCATTAAAAGTTTATTTGATTACAGCGATAGAATGATTATATTAAATACAAGTTGAAATGATTGTATCTACTTTCATTATACAAAACAATTTACAAAATCTGTCCTAAGCAAGATGCAGAGTTAGTGCTATATGATAAAAGAGGTTGTTATATAAAGTCATTAAAAGAATTATGCAGACAAGAGTCATTAACTGTGTACATTTAGCTAATGAAAATGGAAAGCAAAAATCTCCTAACTGATTCATAGTCATTTGGTTTGAGGGCTCATAATCAATGATGTGACAGATAAAAAGATCATAGATTAAGTGGTTGAACGTGGTGGAAACACTATGGAGATGTGTCTGACACACTGATAAAATGAAATGAAATTCACTGGGTGGTATTTACTTGTATTTTGGATGATTTTGTCACTTCCAAGATTACTTCTGTGGAATTATTCATCTGTCAGCAGTTCAAAGAATACGGTAAAGTACTTTTTAAACAAGATATGGATGCCTGTCAGGTGCAATGTGTAATGAGAATGTAGCTTACAAGATTTTTTATTCAGTGACTAGTGTATTTTCATAATCTTGTAGTAGTTGGTATTTAGAAAGAGATGTGGTTTGTCTTTCTCTGATTAGTAATAGCATGTGGAATCTTAGTTTCTGATTATTTTCTGACTTAGTATTAAGCATTAATTATTCTGTTCAGAAGCACGTGGCTTGCAACTACTTATAGAGTATTTTATACTAGACAGTTCCATAGTCAGGACCATTACTATATCATGTAAAGAAATTGTACCAACGATGTACAGTATGAAAGTTTCAAAACATTGGATTTTGAGTGTGGACTGTTGCATAACCACAAAGGTATCTAAGTAACTCGTCTGAAGGTAACAAATTGTTTAGTTTGAGATTGTTAGTGTTTTGAGGATCAAACTTGGATTCTGTTATTTAAGACACCTGGGTTATCAAGATTGCAGTGTGCAATGTGTGTTTGTTGTCTCATGTTGGCACATAATGCATTGCCTTGATGGGAAACTCCAAGCTTGCTGCTCCCAGTAACAGGCTTCAGAGGTGCATGTAAGACAGGGTGAAAGAAACAGATTGGGGCATGTGTTCTGTAAGGATGATTGAAGCTAGTTATTCTCTGCACCTTTATTAGTTTCATTTATTACCAAATACAACAGGTGCCGGTTTTTATCTTATCAGAAATTCTGTGAATTCATGTCTCAAACTAATATATCTGAAACATCTGAAACATCTTTTTGAAACTCGACACACTAAAATCTCAGCATCAACCTAATACTAAGAGATATTTTCAAAAAAATTGTTAAGTACTTATGAAAACTTACTGCAGATTGAAAATCAAGTGTTTCTTGAACTTAATATGCAGTGTACACAAAAGAATGATCTTAAAGCACACTTGAAAGGAATGTAGTTGTTTGCCTGAACTTTGTAAAGACAGTAGTGACAACCATTTTGAAGGAAAACATAAACTGCTGTTAGTAAAGGTGACATAGGGTTTCAAGAGAATGTTAGAAACTTGATAGAAGTTTCATTGTACAAAGTGAACTGCACTATGCAAAGAATGGAACAGAAGTTTATTTAGAATGGATGAGTCACATTACACATAAACTGCTGATTTTCTTTATACTTTTTAATGTTTTTAATTTTCTGTTTACCAGTTTGAAATAATTGAAGTGAGCATTAATATTTGAGGCTACAGTATATTTACACAATCTTTTTTTATTAATCATCATAATTTACAAACCCACATTAACTCAAAATATTGAAAAATCAGGCAATAACTTCAGGATTCTTGGTTTTCTTTTTTTTTTTCCTCTTTTAGAATTGGGTAGAAAAAGCAGAGAAGCAGGAACTACTGTCAGACACTCTTGACCTTTCAGAACTATTTCATCCAGACACATTTCTCAATGCCTTACGCCAGG
>VZTO01024004.1:96468-147995 GCA_013400615.1 Syrrhaptes paradoxus
GTATACCAAATCCTGCTGTTTTCCTCTCCCTTGGCTTCCAGGTCTTCAGATTATATTATCAAAATGGCATGAACCAGACGTTACTGTGAGATGAGTTGCAAAAGTACTGTGCATGCTAATTGGAGATTCTGTGAAATCTGTGTCCTTCATAGTAGTAGTACTTTCTCTACACTATTTATCATAGAAATGAGAATGTGGCTATGGGAGTGCAGACAAACAGTATCTGAAAGTACATTGTCCCAGTGTTTTTTTTTTTTTTCAGTGTCTTTAATATTGAATCAAAGTTAAAATTTTGGTCTTCATCTTCAAAGGAGTTTCTATGATTGGTTGAAGTTTTCTAGGAGATCAAATGATGTTATTTTACATAACTATAATGTCAAAGGAACTGCCAATATCAAAAGAAGAAATGTGTGTGTAGTAGAAAGAGACTTTTCAATAAGTGACCCACTTCTATAGAAACTGCTTTCAGAGATGTTCAGGACAGCCAGACCTTTGAACACCCTAACAATAAATTTTAAAACCTCTTCATCACAACAGTCTTCCCTCAATAACTGTGCCAAACTCACATACTTATCGAAGTAAACTCCATAACAAAATTCGCTGCAGAATCCAGGAAGGACAGAACGAAAAAACATATGATAAATCTTTTTCATGTTTGTGTGATAGGATTAAATAAGAGTTTTGAAAGCATTCAATCAGCAGTGTATTGAGATAAAGTGTAATCTAGGACCTGTAAATATAATAAAGTGAGGCCTTAAGTATCAGTGTTAACAACAGAGAGCAGTAGGAAGGAGTCTGTGGGAAAGCCTCAGTATAATCATCAGTAAGACTTTGTTCCTTTTGTGCACTTTATGATATTTTTCTTCTGCAAGGCAGAAGAAGTGGCACTGGAATGTATATAGACTATCATTAAAGATTATTGACACCCAAACTTCTCTCACTAGATAAAACCAGCTTTTTCCAAAAACTCTCTGTGGGGAGAGATTTTGAGTTTGAAAAGAAGCAGTGCAAAATATCAAATTTTCAGAATGTACCTTAAAAGCAACAGACATTAAAATCTCAGGGAGAATTCAAAGGAAAGATCACAATAAACTTGGCAGAAGAGAGAGGACTGTCACTTTCATAAGAGACCTTGAGCTTTTGACAAGAGGTTGAAGAAGAAAAGAAGTTGCTACAGTTCCAAATAGAAAGTCTGAAAAATTTAATTAATTTCACTGAGGCCTTGTTATATTAAGTTGTGGAAGTTCAGGTTGGAGGAAAAGTCATACTGCTCCGAGCTTTCCATTTGGAGTTGTTTTGGTTCAGGATGACCACAGTTTTGGAGGCTTTACTGTGAGTCCTATTCTGAATGGAGCACAGATTGCTTTAAAGAACATTGCCACTTCTCTGGTCACTGTCTGTCCAAGGTGAAGCACAGCTTTTTTCTGTAGCTTTTTTAAATGACATCTTTTATGGCCTTTTCACATTAAAATTTCTATATACATATCTTGCATGTTGTAAGAAAGAGTCCTCAGCTTAGACTTAGAACAGAAATATGTCTTAAGGAAGCAAATTTTTGAACACTGCAATGCCTGTCTACAATCAAAAGAATAATTAGTTACTAAAAATGCAAAACGTAAT
Source organism: Syrrhaptes paradoxus (assembly GCA_013400615.1). NCBI lineage: Eukaryota > Metazoa > Chordata > Aves > Pterocliformes > Pteroclidae > Syrrhaptes > Syrrhaptes paradoxus. The sequence goes on from VZTO01024004.1 coordinate 98,089, forward strand.
CTTAGCTTTTATACAGTTAGTAGAATGTTAACAAGCACCACACACACACACTGGGGAGGAAAGAATTGCTTTTCAAGTATGACAGTAACCCCCATTGTGTTACTGTTTAGTTGCAGCTTTTCTTGTCAAATAAATAATTTTACAATATTGTAATTACTGAAGTAAATAATTTCCATTTTCTGTGATACAGATCTTCATTGTAACATCTTAACTTTAACCACTTTCAAAAATGTAGTACACTTAAACATTTCTTACAAGAGCAAATGTATTACAGAATGATNGGAAGGCTGCAGTTTTGACGGAAATCGACTTTCAGAAAATCTGCATGATTCTCCCAGTGTGTCATCTGTTCTCCCTTGCTACATGGCCTGGATTCCACAGGTACTAAATTATTAAAAGCCCTAAACTTTCAAGACCCATAATTTGCCTTTTTCTGTGTAGCAGCTTTTCAATATGATGTTGCTGACCTGTTTTCCTCCTCATTTCAAAANTAGTTTTCTCCATTTTGATTATGTGGGTTTTCATCCGGTTTCCAACAACATTGTAGTTCCTAGTTCCAGCACTGCTTTATGAACCTTGTGTTTGGTGAAAGCCTGCCTCGCTGTTAGGTATGCAGTTCAGGGCTTTAGTGTGATAGTATAACAGACAGATGATTTTCAGATTGTAGCTTCTGTTAGACATCTGCTCCAGCTTAACATTTAGCCTTTTGAAAAGCTGCGTGAAAGTTATTACTGAGTTAAGTTTTATTATTGCTGAAATTGAAGTTCTCACTTCAGTAGGTCAAGCTGACTATTATTATTTATACTGGCAAACTATGAATATTTGTACTGGGAAAATAAAATGATCAACATTTTGAATATTTGAATATTGAAAATTTTATTTGGAAGAAATCCAGAATAAATATCATTGTAATTAATTTATGCAAGACTTCAGTGAAGAAAAAAAGAGAAAGTTTAGTTCAGAGGCTGAAAGTAGTTATTAATTAAAAGAAAGCACTTAGAGCATGTTACATATAAAGCATTGCATAGTTACTTTTAGAAGCATATATGGCTCTTATTTAATGTTTCCAAACAATAGTTTATCCAATAAATCTTGAATTATGCTAAATAACATTTTCTATCATATTATTTCAATATCTTTTGTTTGGCTCTGCTGAACCTGTGTAATTGCACATTCCATTCTTTGAAAGCTGTGTTCAGAATTCCAAGCAGGAATTCATGCTTGTTTCAATGATTGTTCTTCTCTTCTTGACATTGTAATGATTGTGTACTGGGCTGTTGCTATGATATTTCCATTAATCTAATGCTAGGCAACTCCAGTGTCATAAATGATGACATTTACAGGTATTTTTCTCTAACATTTCAAAGAATATGAATCCAAACCAGAGGAAGATCACACCAAAGCGTGGTCCAGATCTTGCTTTTAATCATGTTTCCTGTTCTCACACAGAACGTTACAATAATTAGTTTCCTGTTACTTAAAAATTTGATCACAGTAAAAAAGATCGTCATTTATTAAAGCACAGTGTAATCATTGCTGACGTTTCAAGTCTGTTATATACGTTTGAATATTTTATATTTCCATGGCAGATCAGTGGCTTACAACTGGAAGGCTGCAGTTTTGACGGAAATCGACTTTCAGAAAATCTGCATGATTCTCCCAGTGTGTCATCTGTTCTCCCTTGCTACATGGCCTGGATTCCACAGGTACTAAATTATTAAAAGCCCTAAACTTTCAAGACCCATAATTTGCCTTTTTCTGTGTAGCAGCTTTTCAATATGATGTTGCTGACCTGTTTTCCTCCTCATTTCAAAATGAAAATCCCTGTCTTTAATAGGAAAATTAGTTACTTCTTTTATGTAAAACAAAAACTTACTATCATTTTGTCAATATTTTTAGCTTTTATTGTTTAGATTAAGGCAAGGGCTTTACTTTAGTCATACCTTTTTTTCCTTGTCTTTTAAAAAACTACCATATTTTCAAAAGTGTATTTAGTAATTATATACATGAGTTTGGGAGTTCGTTCCTAGAATATATTTCCTTCACATTTTAAACATTAAATTAAAATGCAACAGCAATAAAAAGATAGAGAACGTGATCTCTAAGCAGAGAAAGCCTTTCCCCTACTTATACTAATTTAAAAAAATGCCAATGCTTGCAGAACTATGTAAGATGAAAGTGAAGTAATCCAAACAGTAAAAATTGTTAGTGCTTCTGCTCTCCAATTGCAATAGCAATCACTGACAAATAAAGCAAAAAGTTGTGCAGAATTTATTCAAGGATGTGTAGGAATTGTAAATTCATATACTTACAGTCTTATAACTAAAATAAAGCTTTTTGTAGAATTCATCTCATCTAAATTTATCTGTCTAAAAGTTAATTGCCCCGTATGATTTAGTTGCCTCATCTTCTTCTTTGATCTCAGTAAAAGATAGGCGTGTCAGGAAGTCCATCCCACCACAAGGTAACTGCGATAAATCTCTGCTGAGATGTGACTCTAGAGACAGCCTAGACTGCTAACTCTGGGACAGATAGGTGAGAAGAATCCCACATACAGATCTAAAAGAAAATATATTTAAAATTTTACACCAAAAATCAAGTGTAAATGTAGAAAGTGAGAAACAGGGGTGGATGCAGTTTTCCCCACTTCTTTATCACAACTAATAAAATTAGCAGTGTATAAAAAATGGAAAATAATGTCACTTTTTTATCCTGTCCTGTAGACATTAAGTCGTCAAGCAAACGAATTCATTAACTGGAGGAGTTTGTCATTTGGCAATGTAGAGAACTCTGAAGAGTTCTCTCTTGACAAGGCTAGGTTTGGTTACAAGAATGTTAAAAGAAAAAAGTTCACTGGACCCAATGATGTGGTGTAAAACACTCAGCTAGTGACGAACACCACACCTCTCGCTCACCCTCCCCCCTCCTGGGGATGGGGAAAAGAATTAAAAGGGTAAAGGGAAAAGAGATTCGTGGGATGAGATAAGAACAATTTAATAACTAAACTACAATAAAATTGAAAATAATAATAGTAATAATAGTAATATATACAAATATACAAATGACTGATACATGGTGCAGCTGCTCACCAAGGCTCAGCCCATTCCCAGCTAATGATCCCGGAGCAGGGGGAGTCCCAGAATTGCACTCCTGGAAAAAAGATAAGAGCCCAGGCATCCTAGAGACTGAGAGCTAACTGAGAGTGCAAGATGACCCAGAGAGCAAGGGAGATAACCCAGAGAGAGGGGTGACCCAGAGAGAGAAAGCAGACTTCCAGACAAGAGCCTTATCTATACACCGGGCATGGCATGCATGATATAGAATATACCACTGGCCAGTTTGGGTCTCAATCCTAAACTCAAGGTTGGACCCCAGGCTAGTAATGGGGGCTGTGCTCCCTCTCATCTTCTCCTGCACCCGCAGACCCTGGCACAGCAGAGAAGCTGAAAAGTCCTTGACTGTCCTGGCAGCAACTATAAACATCAGGATGTTATCAGCCTTCTCCTCAGCACAAATCCAAAACATGGCCTCTTACTAGCTACTATGAGGAAAGTTAACTCTGTCCCAGGTGAAACCAGGACACCCAAGTAGATGAAATTTGTGATATATTGTGACAGATATTGTGCAATGAGCTCCACTGGTAACACACTACTGTATCTTGACTTTTTTTTTATTATTGTTATTTCCAGCACTGGAAGTATAGCATTATATTATAGTACAGCATTAGAAGTATAATGGTCGAGAATTAGACTTTGAACACACAAGTAGATGCTAGCCACCATCTGTACCACTGCTTCTAAATTTGATGGGAAAGAAAGTACTGAAAATAAAAAAAAAACCCAACAAAACACCATAATCCTGTTACAAAGTTCTGAATGCAAAGTGAAAGATTTTTCAGTTCTTTAGTAGTTTACAAGGTTTGTTTTGTTCAGAGAAATAAACAGATTTCTGATTTATTTGAAAGGTGGTACATGGGATAAATACAGAATTGCCAGACATCATCATATATAGACTCAGTGGTGCATGGGGGAGGATGGTAACATACATGGTTTTACAGGGCAACACCAAATGTTTATCGTATGCACGCTGAAAATGAGGATTGTAAGTAACCCTCTCATTGTTCTGGAAAACATTCATCTTGTGTTAGAGATAAAACAGTTTCTTAAGTGTTTTCTGAATAGCAGTCTATATTCTTTACACTTCAAAGATAAGATCCAGAAGTTTTATGTGACATCAAAAGTGAGCTTTATCTNAAATTTGATGGGAAAGAAAGTACTGAAAATAAAAAAAAAAAAACAACAAAACACCATAATCCTGTTACAAAGTTCTGAATGCAAAGTGAAAGATTTTTCAGTTCTTTAGTAGTTTACAAGGTTTGTTTTGTTCAGAGAAATAAACAGATTTCTGATTTATTTGAAAGGTGGTACATGGGATAAATACAGAATTGCCAGACATCATCATATATAGACTCAGTGGTGCATGGGGGAGGATGGTAACATACATGGTTTTACAGGGCAACACCAAATGTTTATCGTATGCACGCTGAAAATGAGGATTGTAAGTAACCCTCTCATTGTTCTGGAAAACATTCATCTTGTGTTAGAGATAAAACAGTTTCTTAAGTGTTTTCTGAATAGCAGTCTATATTCTTTACACTTCAAAGATAAGATCCAGAAGTTTTATGTGACATCAAAAGTGAGCTTTATCTATGAAACATAGAAGTGAGATAGTTCAATAGTCAGTGAATTAAACTTCTTCCAATATACTTCATGTTTGGAATTAATAGGAAATGAAGTCTTTCTGTCGGGGAAAAAATAGAATTCTTTTAACACACATGCCAAAACTTGTCAGCTGTCCAGATTTTACATATAAAGTATACCTAAGGAGAGCATTTCTGAATTGCCCTGCCCTTTAGTTGTTTTGCTGTGGGCTGCACTGTGAAAATTGACCACAGCCAAAAACTGTGCTCAGAAAAAAGGGAGAATCAGGACATTATGCACTTCACCATATCTCATTATCCTCTGCTTAGGAGAAGAGTTCATGAAGTAGAACATGTTATCTTAGGATTCTTAGAGTTTGTATTTGTTTTTTTTTCCCCATAAACATCTCTTATGAAATCTAGTGAGCAAAAACCTGTGTATTTATAATGCAATGCTTTGAGGTCATTTTCAGACAAGCTAAAATAAAGTGAATTCTCTGGGGAAAAAAAAAAGTAGCTTACAGGATTTCTCTGAGAGAACCCCCTCAAAATGCTGCAATGCTCAAAACTGAGTGTTTTGAGCTACTAAAGTGATGCTTATTCTCATTAAACTGTGAAGGTCCTTTCCAGTTTTAATTCACTGACAGATCCCAAGCTGTGAAGGGTGTCACTAAAGGGGATAGAACCATGTGTGAGGCAGAGAGAATTTTTCTACTGTGCGTAAGCCAAGGACACAAGGATTTGTGATTCAAAAAGACTTTCACAGAATGGCTTTAACTCTCAAATAATGTGATTCCTTAAAACATCAGTGGGATTGAGAAAGGCATGGGAACAGCTATTTTGACCTCAAAAGGTATAAAGATAGTTCTTTGAAGGCAAACTGAACAACTTTTGGCCTCCTCCCAACTTAAAGAAAATTCGCAGATTAACATTTTACTCTCAGACTGAGCAGCATTTTGCCTTCCTCTGTAGAGTTAACCAAGGGATAAGTAATTGTAATCCTTCTGAGAACAGCTGAGTTCTTTTGACAAACTTCTGATCGTTAAGTTATTCTATACGGCTCTTACAGTCCACAGACCTTCTGTAAGGATTTAAACACTGATGTTTGAAAGACATGGCAAGTTGATTTTCAAAAGGAAACAACAATATTCTTCAGAAGTGGCTTACTCTTGACATGCAAGGCAAATGCTTGAAACAATAACTGTTTCCTTTTTCCTGTTTTTAGTTATTTTCTAATACTGGAGCTTCACTGACTCGCATTTGATGTGATTTGCATTAAAACAGCCCTAATTTTTACTTCAAATTCCTTTCTGCTTTCCCATCTGCTTTGATATTTGGTTCTTGGAAGTCTTCTGACATTTTCCTGTTGACAGGAAGGGAGATTTTGAGTGTGATGGAAAACATGCTTAATAGATATCAATTGAATCAAACCCTGATTTATTTATACTAAATAAATCCATCATGGGTTGAAACCCAAATTACATGCTGTAGGAAGTCTGGACGGAGTCTTTGAGCTCAATTCTGTAGTCACATACAGGGACAACGCCCTGAGTAGAGCCCTAGGAGGAAACTATGTCCAAGGCGCACACAGTTTGTAGTACAGGAAGCAGGGAGGAGCTGTTACAATTCTCAGAGTAGAGCATTGCTCAGCATATAGACTGAGAGGTAAAGCCGTGGCCCCAACCAAGGTCCTTCCCTAAGCAGCGTTTACAACATAATTGTAAACTTTGTAATAGCAGTACTGTTAGTACTGTACAGCAGGAAAGTGCTTGTATAGGATAATAGAAATTATAAGTTAATTTAGCCAAAAGTTCAAAGCAGTCAGTTAAAATCTGAAATCTTAAAGTTAACTTGTTAATGAAAATGGCCTGTTTTCTACAAGTGCCAAAGAACCCCAACTGCAACTGTGATCACTATTAGTATGAAAGGAATTTAAAAAAATAAATCAAAAAGTCATCAAACCTGTTTTTTTTTTTTACTAATAACATAACTTTTTACGTATGCTTGCATGTCTTGGAGTGCTAAAAGTATATGGAAAGGACTGAGGAATTTAGGTTTCTTGTTTAAGTCTTGGTCTAACTAAATTGTGGTTAGTACTTCTGTGTTTCTCTTAATATCCTGCGTTAAGTGAGGGCCTGTGGGGCTCTAATGAAAGGGATAGTAGCTCTCTCTGTATCAGGTAACAACTTGTATATTTGAATTAATTTATTTTAGAAATCGCTGTTTAAANATTCTATTTTTTCCCCGACAGAAAGACTTCATGTTTGGAATTAATAGGAAATGAAGTCTTTCTGTCGGGGAAAAAATAGAATTCTTTTAACACACATGCCAAAACTTGTCAGCTGTCCAGATTTTACATATAAAGTATACCTAAGGAGAGCATTTCTGAATTGCCCTGCCCTTTAGTTGTTTTGCTGTGGGCTGCACTGTGAAAATTGACCACAGCCAAAAACTGTGCTCAGAAAAAAGGGAGAATCAGGACATTATGCACTTCACCATATCTCATTATCCTCTGCTTAGGAGAAGAGTTCATGAAGTAGAACATGTTATCTTAGGATTCTTAGAGTTTGTATTTGTTTTTTTTTCCCCATAAACATCTCTTATGAAATCTAGTGAGCAAAAACCTGTGTATTTATAATGCAATGCTTTGAGGTCATTTTCAGACAAGCTAAAATAAAGTGAATTCTCTGGGGAAAAAAAAAAGTAGCTTACAGGATTTCTCTGAGAGAACCCCCTCAAAATGCTGCAATGCTCAAAACTGAGTGTTTTGAGCTACTAAAGTGATGCTTATTCTCATTAAACTGTGAAGGTCCTTTCCAGTTTTAATTCACTGACAGATCCCAAGCTGTGAAGGGTGTCACTAAAGGGGATAGAACCATGTGTGAGGCAGAGAGAATTTTTCTACTGTGCGTAAGCCAAGGACACAAGGATTTGTGATTCAAAAAGACTTTCACAGAATGGCTTTAACTCTCAAATAATGTGATTCCTTAAAACATCAGTGGGATTGAGAAAGGCATGGGAACAGCTATTTTGGCCTCAAAAGGTATAAAGATAGTTCTTTGAAGGCAAACTGAACAACTTTTGGCCTCCTCCCAACTTAAAGAAAATTCGCAGATTAACATTTTACTCTCAGACTGAGCAGCATTTTGCCTTCCTCTGTAGAGTTAACCAAGGGATAAGTAATTGTAATCCTTCTGAGAACAGCTGAGTTCTTTTGACAAACTTCTGATCGTTAAGTTATTCTATACGGCTCTTACAGTCCACAGACCTTCTGTAAGGATTTAAACACTGATGTTTGAAAGACATGGCAAGTTGATTTTCAAAAGGAAACAACAATATTCTTCAGAAGTGGCTTACTCTTGACATGCAAGGCAAATGCTTGAAACAATAACTGTTTCCTTTTTCCTGTTTTTAGTTATTTTCTAATACTGGAGCTTCACTGACTCGCATTTGATGTGATTTGCATTAAAACAGCCCTAATTTTTACTTCAAATTCCTTTCTGCTTTCCCATCTGCTTTGATATTTGGTTCTTGGAAGTCTTCTGACATTTTCCTGTTGACAGGAAGGGAGATTTTGAGTGTGATGGAAAACATGCTTAATAGATATCAATTGAATCAAACCCTGATTTATTTATACTAAATAAATCCATCATGGGTTGAAACTCAAATTACATGCTGTAGGAAGTCTGGACGGAGTCTTTGAGCTCAATTCTGTAGTCACATACAGGGACAACGCCCTGAGTAGAGCCCTAGGAGGAAACTATGTCCAAGGCGCACACAGTTTGTAGTACAGGAAGCAGGGAGGAGCTGTTACAATTCTCAGAGTAGAGCATTGCTCAGCATATAGACTGAGAGGTAAAGCCGTGGCCCCAACCAAGGTCCTTCCCTAAGCAGCGTTTACAACATAATTGTAAACTTTGTAATAGCAGTACTGTTAGTACTGTACAGCAGGAAAGTGCTTGTATAGGATAATAGAAATTATAAGTTAATTTAGCCAAAAGTTCAAAGCAGTCAGTTAAAATCTGAAATCTTAAAGTTAACTTGTTAATGAAAATGGCCTGTTTTCTACAAGTGCCAAAGAACCCCAACTGCAACTGTGATCACTATTAGTATGAAAGGAATTTAAAAAAATAAATCAAAAAGTCATCAACCCTTTTTTTTTTTTTACTAATAACATAACTTTTTACGTATGCTTGCATGTCTTGGAGTGCTAAAAGTATATGGAAAGGACTGAGGAATTTAGGTTTCTTGTTTAAGTCTTGGTCTAACTAAATTGTGGTTAGTACTTCTGTGTTTCTCTTAATATCCTGCGTTAAGTGAGGGCCTGTGGGGCTCTAATGAAAGGGATAGTAGCTCTCTCTGTATCAGGTAACAACTTGTATATTTGAATTAATTTATTTTAGAAATCGCTGTTTAAATCCATAAGGTAGCCTGGAAAGTGTGGGGTAAGATGGGGTTTTTTGGTGCAGTTCATGAAGTATCCCACTTACAGCTATCCTAGCAGCAGACCCCATCTGGGGCTGCACTGCAGGAGGAGCAGCAGGGTTACGCTGCAGGGACGGAGGAGGTGAGGTGGCAGCAGGGCTTTCCCAGAACACCCACTACCCCCGGGCTCCAGCCCGCCGGGTGGGCAGCTCCTACAGCGCAGCACTGCTGCTCCCCTCCAGGAACACTGCCCTTGGCCCTGGTTTGCAGAACCGTTTGACATGTAATTTTGGGGTTTTTTAGATTGATTAAGTATTTGATCTGTAGTTCATAGGATCACCCCTGTTACATACTTTATTGTGTTTTTGGTTTAACAAACTGGAGAGAAAAAGTAGAGGCTTAGTTATGGAGTAGACTAGTGAATTTTCTGAGGTGTCTTCTTCATTAGAAATCCTCCTCCTTTGGAGTCTGGACCAAGAGTTGCCTGTCCAAGGCTGAAGTGTCTAAACTGTATCTTAGGATCCAGCTTTAGATACCATATAATTGGAGATTATTCCTTTCTCACATTTTATTGTCTGTTTAAGCGCTAACTAAATGCTTGTTTGTTGACAGGATGCATATGGTCCATATTCTCCGGAGGAATGCATTTCTTTACCAATCTACACTAGTGTGGAGAGAGACCGTGTGGTGACAAATATTGATGTACCTTGTGGAGGAAACCAAGACCAGTGGATTCAATGTGGCGCTGCTTTATTTTTAAAAAATCAGTAATCTGAAACTGCATTAAATTAACTCTTGAAGTTAAGAATCATTTAAATATCTCAGTTGTTTCTTATTAAAAGAAAACTTTAGATTCATTGCTTATACATTTTTAAAGCAATGGTTTATAAATTCGCCTGTTTATTTTTTTAAGATATATAAAATTAATTGTACTTGAATACAACTTCATTGTATCTGTGTGGGATATTGTATAAGTTGACTGGCACTGTTCAGCAAACTGTTAATTTAGATTGTTTCTCTCTTTTGTAACGTACTGTATTTCTTTCTCAGACTTGCTGAAATCTCTTATGTTTTGCCCATAAGTATTAAATATAAATTCAAAGTCGGCATTTTTTCTTTGATCAGTTTTCCTCATTATCCTTTTTGAACTGTTATTCTTTTGCCTCCATTGTTAAATAAAATAAAATTATAAAACTTAGCTGTTGTAATTGAAATTGAATGTTTTACTTGAGTATAAAAATGAGGATAAATGTTTTCAGTGTTTTAATGATGTTTTACTTGTAATCGTATTTCTTTGTATTGGTAGTAAATAATAGGAGCTTCATAAACCTCATGAGGAGTTACAAATTCAGTTAGACTACCATCATGGTTGTTATCTAGAAGTTACTGGAAAAAACATTTTATGAAACTGTACTAAATTCCAGTTAGTATGTGCACATAAATGCCCGAGATAGAGAAACAACTCCTTAGACAAAAAAGAGGTTTTCACCCAGTTGTTAAGTGATTAACAGAGGGATAGATAACGCTTTGGTCTGCGAAGTGAGACACCCTTGGAGTCTTGCTCTTAGTGCAGGTTCCTCAAGTGTGATTTCACTGATTCATGACGTATCACGTTGGGGTGCTGCCGTAGCTCTGGCATGCAGGTAGACAAAATCCCAAAAGAAGGAAGAAACCCGAAATCCATCAGGAAGCAGCATTACTGAAGAATGATGAAGCCTCAGTGTAGGAATTGAAAATGTCTGTTTTTTAACTGCAATTCAGAGTCACTTCATGAAGATATTTTTAAAAGCCAGAAGCATAAAAACACTTAATTGGTTTACTTAGAAAACAAAACAGATGTCTTGGCTCTGGTATCTCTGATAGATTTTGTATTTATTTTAAAGTAGTATTTAAATTAAGACTATATTTCACTTGCTGGATATTTTTCATTGTTGGTTTGAGGGAGGGAGAAGGAAAGCACAGAAAAGATTGGCCACATCTCCAGGTTAGCTTCCTTAAGAAAGTCTTTTTCTTTGTTCTACTCTATTGTTCATCCCTTAAACTTGGTCTTTTGTCTTCTATTTGGAAAGTTTCCCATTTTAGTTCTTCTTCTAATAAAAAGATGTCCTAAAATAATTTTACACCAGTGCACATGCATTTTTAAAATTGAATTGTATCTGAAAGCAGAATAGATTTACATGATACTTTTCAGAGGGTTGTCTCATTTTCCTTTATACATTCTACTCTGACTCACTGAAGATAGAAATGTAACAGATTTGGAAAATTGTTTTCTGTGAAGAAAGTTTTGGGAAAATGACAAAGTTTCCAACAGAAAAGAAAGCACTCATACAAATGTGTGTACAAGCTCCGTGTGGATTTAGAGGGTGACTTGTCCAGAGAAAGTATTCTGTCCTACTAGGCTTTCTTGGTAGAACATCACTGGGAGAGGAAACAAGTTTTACTGATGGCAACTGTGCTTTCAATTCCCTTAGGCACATGTAAAGATCATATTGCAACCTTCCCCTTTGTTTCCATAAAGCAGACTGGATTTTAGCTTGTTTCTCAAAACTGAGGGATCTACTGGCTCCTACTAGTTCCAGCTTCTCTTTTGTGAACAGGTAAAGAAATACAGATATTCAGATAACTACCAATGTTAGGGCAAAGAAGTCTGGAAAATAGTCATCATATTTTAACCTGCCTTGCACAGAAAGTAGAGAACAGAAATGGAGTAGGTGGGTTTGATGACCAGTCTTGCTTGTTAATGGGAAATAAAAATCTACCATAATGGGTTGTAGAAACACTGAAATAAGACATCAGTAGAACAGTATGGGGTTTTTAATTGTTTGGGTTGTTGGTTTTTTTCTCTCCTAATTGTAAGCTTCAAAGATGCCTTCCATCAAGCTTAGAGTGAGTATGAATATTATTCATATAATAGTATGAATATATATAAAATATATATCATATATCGTAATATTCTATTAATATTATTCATGTAGCAATAAGCCTCTGGTTTCGAGTCTCCTCTTTTTATATATTTAGCCAGGAAGTCTTTACTGATTCTATCAATATACAGATCTTGACTCTTATCACCAAAAAACAGGTATAAAAGAGACTCCTTCAGACCTACAGCACTATCTTTGTTTCTATTTCAGGGTCAGGAACTGATTCAGTTTCTTACTGATAACTTGTCTGTATCCTAACCCCTCAGAACTGGCTGATGTGGAGGTTCGTTACCTCTTGTATTGATTGTCATCTCCCACTGCCTCAGATTTAGAACTGCAGAATATTTCTAAGCTCACACCATCAAGAGTTTTGTTTTCAGGGCATGCATTCATGCATTTCTGTCAGAGAGCCTTCTTTCGATGAGTAGAAAGTACTGTTAGCCAGCTTGATTAAATCTCCTTTTGCTTGGTTCACCTCGTGGTTTAAGGCCCTTCCACGTCACCGAAACTGTCTGCTTGTTTCTGCTCTTTCTGAATCCTTCCACGAGTGATATAAAAAAACCCCAAACAACCCTCTTAATGTTTAACTATAACTAGAGCATTAAATTATATTCTTTATTTAGGCAGAAGTCCTTTGGGAGCTCATCTAGACTGATCTACGTTACAAATGTGAAAGGTACTTTTTTCCTAGGTGTCTTTGATGTGAGGGTTTTTTAGCACAAGACTAGCTGCTAGTTTGGCAGCTTGAAATCTAGTAGATTTTTAATGATGTAATAATATAATCACAAAAAACTTGAGAGCTGTGTATTATGTTCACAGTGTATTAAGCAGTATGTTTGATACTTATTTTGACTAAATGGTTCACTAATATTTCCTTCTCATTGCTCTAGTCATCACCCTGATGTTTTGGAAAGCTCCCTGGTGATGTAAAGAGGAACAAAGAGATTATTTCTTACGTGTTCCTTGATATTTGTTGTCTGTTTACTTCGTATGATGAACTAACTTTCCACACAATGCAGCATTCTAAATGAAAGATACTATAGGTAACTACTACCATATATCATAGGAATGATATTTTCGGTAATAAAAGACAGAACTGTAGAGTGTTTATTACCACCAAAGTGCAGCTGTATCACAAGCACAAGCCATTCAGAAGTATGAATCAGGAAACATAAGAAATAAAAACATCAGAAATGTCTTAATGGTATGACTACTGTTTCAACAACTCTGTTCTGCTATTCAGTTTCAATGGTATAGGAACCTGTAAGACTAAAATACATAAAGAGATCTTAGAAAACACACATTACTACTCTGCGAACACCCTCTTTTGAAGACTTGAGCAAGAGGCATATCTTAAGCAAGTGCAAATTGCTATCAACAGAAATGAAAGTGAGAAAATGTGAAGTGAAAAAACCTTTTAAAGAATAACAAAACCTTTGAAAATAACAGATGATTGTGCAGGAATATCTGAGTGTGTTTATATTTTTTTTTACAAATGCATTTATTTTATATTTGTAAAGGAATGGTTTCTTCCTTTTACACTTAATAGCAATCAAGTATTTGTCAGGTATTGGTGCTGTCTTCCATCAGAGGACGTGCTGTTCGGTGCATTTAGCAAGTTCACAGCCAGTCTGCTGTCACATATGCTGTGTTCCCAAACAGAACACATTTGTTGAAGAGTCACTCACTTTTTGTCGTTATTTGCGATAAACTACCTTTCAGAAACAAGAAGTACACTTTAGTTGTTCTCAACTGCTCTGTTGTTTACAAAAGAAGACAAATACTTGTTCTTTCTTAGTCTTTTCATAGCCTGTAAGTCTTAACATTGGCTACTGAATTGCCAGTTAAAATTGCCAGAAAACATCATACGCATGGATTGACTGCTAAATGTGTGCATGCCAGTTTTATGAATGGAGTGACCTATGATTGTGACAGAATACCTCAAATTATTGTAGTGATAAGGGAAAACTCTGTAGAGTTAATTTAAGATTTTTTTCCCAGAGCATTTTTAGATTTCGCTGAAATCCAAATGCTGCAATGGAAGGGAAGCTATGCAAATTACACCAGGTACAAATAGATCTGGCTGTGAAAATTAATCTTTCCCCCTCTGTTTCTTTATTTAAGCTTTCAGAGAAGAGTAGACAGAAGAGCAGTAATTTCTCCCAAAACAGCTATATAGTTGTTAGAACAGAAGGGAGAAAAAAACCTGAACTCCATGCTCAAAAGCATCAAATATGAAACATTGTATGACCTCTAAAACTGTCTTTCATTGACAGAAATGGGTTTAAATAAATTATACTTTATATTGATTACCATACTAAAAATGTGCAGGCTTGATGGGCTAGAAACTCATATATGAAGTTTTACATGTACATTTTTTTAACCCTTTTAATTTTTACATTTTTGATCCTTTGAAAACAAAAGATGTGAATGTAGAAGGGTCTGAAGACAAATGAAGAGTGGGTCACATCTAAGAAAACAAGCTCACCCTCTGTGAGCTCTTATGGTACATTCTCCTCTGAAGGTGTACAACTTCATGAGTGCACTTGAGTTCTTCGCATATTATCAGCTTCCTTGGAAACTGTCACTTGAAAGGCCATCCATCCTCCTTCACCTCTGCCCATGACCTCTTGTGTGTGAGGCAGCATCTCTCCGCTCTGTTTCCTGCATCTTCATATCAGCCACTGAAGCAGCTTATAGAACAGCTCACTAAATTGATGTGTTTCAAGAAATGCCCCTCTTTAAGGTCTAGATTTCTTATTTCTAGTTCTCGTGGCCTTTATGTAAGATGCCTTGAAAGCAACAGAACAGGGTCTTTGTCAGTAGGTTTGGTACAAACAGGACACATTTCATTAATGTGTTTTAGAAAATCAAAGAATTAAGTTGGTGTTACTTGCTTGAACAGCTTCACAGCAATACTTAATATGGACTGCAGTTTGCCTGAGGAATAGTTCTTGGCGTATGATCTCTGTGGAAATTGGGGTGGTTTTTTCCTTTTTTTAAAATCTTAATCTATTTTATTTGAACACTTTATAATGCACAGAGAAGCATGATCCAGAAATCTTTGCACAGGCTAATTTTAGAATAGCATTGTAGGTCTGAGAGGCTAGGCAATGCAAGAATTTGGGTATTCATGCTGTGTTACAAAACACTGATATTCTACTTTGTTGTTATCAAAACCATCTGCATTACTGTGCTCTTGTTCAACACATAAATTAACTGAGAGCAAATATAATTTGGGTACAGTGTAAATGTACTGTCCAGGGTTCATTCTACCTTGATGATTCTTCAAAGGAAGTTACCTAAACAGCAATAACCAGATGCCCAAGGTGAATGTCAGATATGTGCGCTCTAACTGGGAGCAGCTTCTGAAGAACAGTGTGTCAGAATTAGTGCTGCCTTTGCATCTCCAGAGAAAGCAAGCTCCCCCCATTGTCTTCAAAAAAAGTCTCCGAGATATTCTTCATATCTTCACTCAGTGTCACATCCACTTATTTTTTCAGAGCAGCAAACAATCTTAACAGGTTGTTTTCGGGAAAAGTAATTAGCAATCATGCTCATGAAGCGCACTGGATAGGCAATTTCATCGTCAGAGCTGTCTAACGCATCTCAGTCCCTGACAAGGTGAGTTTTTCTCATGCTATCCCGCATGGTTCTATTTCCAGGCATAAGAGGGTATTTCACACTCTTTCACCTCTGTTGAGGTTGCTAAAAATGTCAATGGCCAAGAGCGTTTTGTGATGGGCACAGTCATACCAGCGCCTGCCACTAGATGGTACTGCGGACCAGACCCTCACGAGAGGCCGCGCAGGAAAGTTACCGGGGTTGGAAGGTAGAGACAATTTATGGTGTATCCGACATTGCGACAACAGTCTGTTCTTCAGGAAAATTTCTTATCAGCAATGCTGAATAAGCAGCTATATCTTAAAAAGTGCTTATAGTTAGCTGTGATGTAGTTCTTTTTCGAAATACGTGATTCACCAAGAGAATTTTGTGGTACTGAGGGATACTTTGGTTGTGGAAGTGAACAAGGCACTGACGGACCACTCTGGCCTGTTTGCAGCATTTTGGTGCATCTTCAGTCTCTGCATGGGAAGAAGAATCATGCCCTTGAAGCACAGAAGGCCAATGGTTTCCTGGGTTGCGTCAGGCAGGACAGCAAGGTGAGGGAGGAGATCCTTCTCTGTTCGGTGTGGTGAGACACACCTGGGGTCCTGGATCCACTGCTGGGCTGTCCATTACAAAAGAGACATGGACATACTGGAGCAAGTCCAGAGAAGGGTCACAAAGGTGATGAAGGGACTGGAACATCTGCCATACAAGGAGAGGTTGCGAGAGCTGGGACTGCTCAGCCTAAGGAGGAGAAGGTTTAGGGGGCTTATATCAGTGTGAATAAAAATCTGATGGCAGGGAGTAAAGAAGACAGAGGCAGACTCTTCCCAGTAGTGCCCAGTGAAAGAAAAAGAAGCAATGGGCACAGACTGAAATGCATTAAATTTCATTTAATAATTTTTTTCTTTACTCTTAAGGGTGACTGAGCCCTGGCACAGGTTGCCCTGAGACATCGTGGACATCCTCATCCTTGGAAATATTCAAAGCCCAACTGGACACAGTCCTTAGCAACCTGCTCTTGATGACCATGCTTTGAAAAGTGGTGTAGGATTAGATGATCTCCAGAGGTGTTTTCCAGCCTCAGCTGTTCTGTGATTGTATAATCCTGTGAATTAGCTGGAAATTAAGAGGAGACACTTAAGCTACCAGTATCAGGAACACGGTAACAGGTAACTTATTTTAAGGAAGACAAATGTCTGGTAAATGCTGAGCCTTCCAGTTCATTGTAAGTAGGTCTCTGAAGTGATGTTTCTGTCCTTTGGAACACAATGACATTGTCATTTACTGATACTGCCCTGTCCACTTCACCTTGTTCTTAATCAGTTGGCTCTAAAATGTTTTCCTTATGATTTTCGTAAGAAAATTGCATATCAAAAATGAGAAGAAAACTTAGTAAATTGAAATTTAAAAGGAAGTTTGGACTCCAGTACATTTCCAACATAATAAAGGTACAGCAAACACCTCACTGATACCATGACAACAGCACTTTAGTTATATATACAGTTTGTGTAACTTTCTGATAGTTAGCATCTTTAAAAATAAATTATGCAAATCATGAGAAAGCTGTATGTCAGAGAAAAAGCCATAAAACTAGAAGTCAAGAGCCAGCCTATATTTACTCTAATTTCAACATTTTCAAAGTATACTCAAGAAAAAAAATATTTATAGTTGAGGTTCTTTCAGTGTGAACTTTCTTCACTGAAAAATACTCTCAGGCACTGGGAAAACACAAAATGTCCCTTATAAGATCATACTTGATTTTCATCTATCCAGAAGTAGTTTTTGTTCATCACTTTGAACATGGTGTAACACATTGGGAAATCTAGCCTACATCCCCTGGAAGAGGAGTTTCACTCAAGGTTACATCAGTGCTGGGAAGAATTCTCCTGATGGGTTAAGGACGGAATGGTGTTGTGGTTTTCTGTGGTGGGTTTGTTTAGTAGCAGGGAGGGACTACAGTGATGGCCCCTGTGAGACTCTGCTGGAAGTTTCCCCAGCTCCAGGTTGGACCCACCCCTGGCCGGGGCTGAGCTAATCAGCGCCTCTGCCAATGACAGTTTTAAGAGGGGGCACAGAACATGGGGGTGGTTCATAATAAAAGGAAAATAAACTCATCAGTAGGATTGTCTAGGGAAGGGAGTCAGGCCTTAAAGCTATGAGTAAAATTTTTAAATAAAAACAGGAAGCAATGCCATGACTGCCTCTCAAAGTGTTACAAGGATATTAGATAAGTAGCTAATGACCTGTTTTAACTTCTTTGTAAGACCTTTTGGAGTTATACTTTCAGCAGCTGCACACTTTGGGGATAACATTCCCTACTCCCTTTCCCATCATATGGGTAGTACCTACACTTACTCACTAAGCTACATCATATAGCAACCCACTGTCCCGGTTCCTTGCTCTTTTCTGTAGAAATTAGGATGCAAGAGAGTGCCTATGCACAATCACTCTCTCTCATTGCAAGGGAATGTCAACAAGGTAACTGAGTTTAGACATCGCCATAGATTCCATGGCTGGCTTTGGCTAAGATTGTGGAATATGCAGAAGCTGCGTTGGGAGAAAGGAAACAGCATTCAGACACCAAAAAGCATGGTTGACTGTTGAGGAACAATGGCACAAGCCAGCAATTTACAGAGGCAAGAGAGGAATGCTTAGCTCAAGAAGGACTAGACAGTTCTGAGTCCTTCAATACAATAAAGACACTGGAAAACTTTGAACAGTTCAGTGGAGGCCAACAAGATGCTCAAGGCGCTGAAGCACATGCCTTATGGGGAGAGGCTTAAAGAACTGGACTTGTTCAGCCTGGAGAGAGACATCTTTGCTGGGAAGGACTTATTAGCTGCTTGCCATTGCCTACAAGGAGGTTATTAAGTTTTCTGTCAGTAGGACAGGCAATGTTATAACTGTATATAGGGGAAAATATTTTCACCATGAGGACAGTCAGGCAGTGGCACAGGTTGCCCAGAGAGGTTGTGCAGTCACCAGGCTTGGAGGCTTTGGAAACTTGACTGGATAAAATCCTGAGCAAGTTGTTCTGACCTCAGAGTTGACCCTGCTTTTGGGGACCTCCCAGAGTCCCCTCCGACCTGAATTATACTGTGCTTGTATCTCTGAACAAAAGAATGGTGGATTAGTTACGCTTTCATTGTTCCAAGCAAAGTGTATAAATTACAGAAAGAAAATAATGTCACTCTGCTCTTTCTACTTTGTGCTCTATGTAGAAATGACCTGCAAGTCCTTCAGGTTTACTGCTGCCTCATAAGCTATCAACAAGTTCAGGGGTAAATCAATGGAAAATTATATAGTCCACAGAATAAATGGATGAATTAAATATAAAACCATAATAGGGCAGGCCAAAGACTATTTATAGGAACTTCACTTAAGTAATAAAACCAAAAATAAATGTTCTGCACACATCAGAGGCAGGACACCTGCCAATGAGAGTATTGGGGTTTTAGATGACTGAAGTGTAAAAGGATTACTCAGGGGAGATAAGACTACAACACAAACCTGAATTCTTTATACCAGTATTCATTTCAGAAAAGCTGAGGGAGTTTCCCACACTGATTTCTCTCCCTCTCTTTTGTTTTTTTTTTTTATATATAGGATGAGCCTTAGGAATCATCTTAAATTGACCTATCAAAATAAGAAGTCTTAGAAGAAACTGAGAAAATGAACAGTAAGTAACAAGTTGTCAGTGCCAGCTGGTCCTCATCCAAGAGTCCTAAAGGAACTCAAGGAACTCAAGCATGTTGCCTCACTACTCAGTATGATGTCTAACCCATCATTTAAGTGGGCTGTGGTTCTAGTGGAATGAAGGGTTGACTTTTTTTATCAGTCTTCCATAAAGGCTTTTTTTGGTGTTTGTAAAACTTACTGAAATGTAAAACAATAAATTTTGACGCTCAACTATTTTAAAGTCAAGTAAGGTCAGCATGGATTTTTAAGTTACATTTTAGAGGGACCATCTGCTACTTTTTAAAAAATCTTTAAACTTATTGATGGAGTCAGGAAAATAATTTTATACAGTGTAGAGGGATTTGCACAATGTGGGAGAAGTTGGGAGAAAGGAACTAAGCTGTACAACAAAAAGCTTGAGAGAGAGAGGGATGGAGGGAGAGATTGAGTAGTGTTGTGACATTTTACAACAGCTGAGGATCTCAGTTTCCTACTTGATCTTTACCAGAGCAGGAATCTCAAGCCAGGACATTTTACTGTCACTCTTCAGTATGACAGCATGCTTCAAGAAGTCTCCATTAATGTTGATGCTTTTGCTACAATCAGGCATAGTGTCTCCATAGGTTATGGTTTAGTGAGTTAGGTTGTGTTGGGTTGGGCTTGATGATCCTTGAGGTCTTTTCCAACCTTAATGATTCTATGATTCTATGATCTCTTAACCTGTGTACCCTCTGTGCCTCTGTCTCTGATGCTGAATAAGTGATCATCCTGAAAGGTGGCAAAGAGGTAAACAACCAATTTTTACTCCGCAGATACTGCCACTTTGTCAAACAATTGGTGCAAAGATACATTAACAGTAAGAGGGGAGATCCATGTGTCTTCCTTCCTTCCTTCCTTCCTGCCTTCCATCCTTTCTTATTTCTTTCTTACCATTAATTGGATTCATTCTCTTTCATTGAATAGAAATGAAAAGATCCAAACTGCTGAAACTGGAAACCAGTCTAAACTGAAGTACAAGAAAGCTGATGCAGACTTCAAAAGAGCAAGTGAAACATAGCAATTAACAAACCAATAAGAAATTGATAGTAATCCAGAATGAAGTTAAATAAAAACAAAGCTAAAAACGAAATGGAAAAAAAAATAATTGAAGAATCTCATATAATGAATCTGCCATGCTTGTTGAGGAGTGGTAGAGAGTGCTTCACTGCTTGAATCAGGTGCAATTGCAGTCTAAAGATGCAGTCAGTCACTGGCCAGCTGCCCTGAAGAGCAGAATTTAATCCACAGTATAAAAATATCAACTTGATGAAGAATTGTATACCTTCCAATACAGAAAATACTTGTGCAATGGAATAATGCAAAGATGGGTCAAATTTGTGAAGCACTCTATTGGGTCTTGAAAGGAAAGTGAAAATTGCTGTTCTAGATCAGGACTATGTGCCACCTGATCCAGTACACCGCCACTGTTGGCCAGTGGCCACTATCAAATGTTCCCGAAAAAATGGTAGTGTACCCAGCAATAGGCAAAACCAGTACATTAAAGCTGTTTATGTTTCTTTCTCTTTTCTACAAACTAAAGGTTGTCTTAGTTTTTCCAAAGGGCAGATTTCATTCCCTTACAAGGGGACCCTATGTTAGCTAGTGCATCTCTGAATGTTCCTGTAATGCATATACATGTTTGTACAAACCTTCTTTGAGTTGTCTGAAATTTTGAGCCCAAGAGATACTTGTGAGAAACTGTATTTTTCTTTCTAGATTTTTTACTTTATAAATGCTTATTATATCCCTTCTTAATAATTTTCTCCTGAACAAAGCAATCACAGTCTTTCAGAGACTCTTGATAGAAAAAAAAAAAGCCTTTTTTCCATCTCATATTCTTCAACTCATTTTGCATTTTTTGCATTTTTTTTTTAATGATCAGGTAGTCACAAGGTTTGAGGTGCCACTGTATCATCTTTCTATGTCATTTGATTTACGGGAGTAAATTGCGTCCCCACAAGGTTCACATCCTGTTGAATAGCACTGTGCCAGTGCTCCTTCATTGACAAGGAGAGACAAATATTGCAACATTAGAGGGTGCCCATCACCTTTCAACAGATGGGGGGAGTTAGCCAAGTTCGTTAAGCCAACACTTCCTTATTTTTTGCAATTTTACTTTAAATTAACATTGCCTTTAAATTGATCTTTAAAACACCTTTCCATTTTAAAGTTATTTTTAAATAGATCACATTTCATTCCCACCTACAGAAGGAACTGCTTCAGAAGTAGGTGATTTGAAGATAAGTTATTATCTGCAAAAATACTTAGGAGAAAAGAAATCTGAATTCTTATTTTGCAATAGCACCTCACAGTCCTCTCTAGACTCTCAAGAAAATTGTTTTTCCTTCAAATCCAGAGGTCTGGGCTTTGCTCTTTGCTCTGTATGGCGGCCATCCAATTTCTGGTGGTGTAGCAGGGTCCCTGCCCTCTGTCTACTTTCTTTGTCCCATTCTCCATAAGGTCCCTTTCAACTATAAAGGTCTGATTGTATCCAAGGCAGAAGGTCCCCTCTGTTCCCTGTGATTCCAGCTGCCCAGAGCAGTCGACACCTTTACCTGTGGCTGCCAGGCTCCAGTCTTTTGACAGAACAGGAATGGATTAACACAGAATAAGGACAGGTGGGAGATGTACTTTCTGTCAGGACTGCAAAAACATCTTACCTGTTTTCTTAGCATATTGTGCTTTATCTGTTTTTAACATTATGGCAGGCATTTCCAAAGCATACGAAGAGCCTTGTGGTGGTTTTCTTGGGAGGCCAAGAAGGGAAAGACACATCTGTGAGGGACTATCTTTGCTCTCAGCTCCAAACATCTGCTTCTGGTTGTTGTGGGAGACAGAGGAGGACTGGGACAGGGTTCTTTGGCCTAACATGTTGTATGGGTTGTTTGATTCACATGAGATTTTACAGGTGATCTCATATGGCAGAAAGCATTTGTTAGCTATGTTCCATTATGACCACCTTGAAGACCTGTCTAGGGGAGCATCATTCATGTAAATCATCAGAATGGCTGGATTTAGTAAAGTGCCATGGAAAACTTGGAAAATTTTCATGGACACTCCCAGAAACTGTAAATCAATGTGCTGTCTCTGTTCTCTTCAGGCAAACTTTTCCGGTTCACACCAGCTGACAAAATTCCTCACTGAATTAATATGACCTTAAACAGCCCTGTGCAGTGGCAGCCATGACTGTGGTGAACAGCAGAACTTATTGGTTGTTTTGGTTTGGTTTGGTTTGGTTTTTTCATGGGACTGATTGAGAAATTTATGCTGTTTTTATTTTTCCGTTGGAAAATGATGATTCATTAGGACCAAAATACTCCTGAGAAGGAAAGTACATTGAAACCAGTCCTAAATAAAAGATTTAAAAAGGTTTTAAATACTTTAGAGTGTCCCTTTAAGATAGCTGCAATACAAAATGTTTTAATCCTCAGTTCAAAGGAATTTTCTGTTTTGAAATCTAAACATATTTCTTTGCATCTAAAGGGATACCATTTAGGATGAGCCAAATTCAGTTTATTTTACATATTATCCAATCAAAAAACAGAGTCTGCAAGCAGTTAACACTAAAATTATACATCAAGAGAATTAATGAGCTTTGTAAACAAAGATTTTATTTAACCCAAGATACATGAGTACATTTTTTGAGCACTTCAGGGACCCATTTCTTTCATTAGAGAATTCGGTTTCCAGAGTCTGGACATTTTGAGCGTGTGTATCGTAGCCTTTCCTCCAAAATGTGACTACAGTTTTAGATCCGTCCTGGATAAATTGCCGACCCACTTATGACTCCAAAGCATGTGGGGGTTGAAACTTTTTGCCCGGACTACACTAGCGTGAGTAGTACAGTGCAGCGAAACATGCTTATGATAGGAGATAGGTGTATTCACCGTATTTTTTAGGGCACATGCCCTGATTTTTCATTCTATTTTGTTCCTACAGATTACTACAACATTTTGGGGTTGTTCTGGGTGCCAAAACAGAAATATAAAAAAATATATTTTCAGACAAACTAGAAGGCTATTAAAAATTTCAAATTCAGTTAGTAAAATGGCTGTGTCCCACAGCACAAAGTACAAAAAGCCATGCTGAAACCACAGACACTAAGATTTCCCTTCAGAATTCAGAATATAGAGTGTGATATTGTGATAATTTTGAATGGGACTTCAGAAGGGCTGGAGGCTCACTAATTCTTTGGAGTTATGAACCTTATGAAAAATCCCATCTTGTGCTTTTAAGGATTTAATGAGGATTTGGAACTCGGCAAACCAGATAAGGTCTTGCTGCAGTGTTGACACAGGGTTTTACTTGGGGGTAATACCAGGGTATTTTTCTCTACACAAAATTACTCTCTTCTGTATTTGGGTGTTTTCCAGCCGAGTTAGCCAGTCCAAACTGGGACCAAATACGGCTTTCACTTGGCATGGCAAGTCAACCGCAGCTGTCAAGATGTGACCTAAAATCCTGGTGTAGCTGTTGGTCTTGAGAGCCTTGCTCGGGCTCCCCTAGCCTCCAGGGAGAGGTGGCAGGGCAGTTTGCCTTGGCACTAGCTGTCATAAAACACTCCCTGTGACTGGGTTTCACTCACCTTTATTTTCTTTTTTAAAGTGAAGGTGTAGCAGTCCTTCACCTTATGCTAAAATTAGTATGTAAGATGGGTAAAATGAGCCATCTCCTGAACTTATAAATACTTTCCTCCATGAAGTCTTCAGTAAAAGGACTTTTTACAATCTGAAAATAGATGCCTCTTTCTCTCCAAGTGTTTTAGATTAGATCTAAATGGCTGGCTACATTGTCTTGACCCCTTTCTTTCAGGGCAATAATTTATACAAAATTATCACATCCATGGTGACCAGCGTAATTTACTAATTCAACTGAGACACTTTTGAGGGGATTGCTGCTCCAAGAAAGTGAATGAAAACTTTATGAATACTGACCTCTTAAAAGTGTGTTGAGCAAAGTGAGCAAAGTAACCAAAGTACTGGGAACTGCAGAAAATGTCATCTTCTATTTTTTTTTCTTTTTTAAAATAGATAATTAGAATATAAAATCACAGATTTTGGAGAGATGCTTCAAGCAAGCAAACATCCAAATTATTTAAAACTCTTTAAAAAGGGATGAAGTTTCAAGTAGATGATGTAATTCAAAATGAGTAAAGTTGAAAGGACGATCACCACCTAAGAAAGGTGCTACGAGAGCTTGGGGTCTCCAAGTGCAAGAGGGTGCACCCTGAAATACACTCGGTCACTTTGAAATGCAACTTAAAAATCACTGAAGACTAGTGTACTGGAAATGTTAGATTATGTTTAAAAGCAGCGAACTAGAGCTTCTGTTATCTTGAAGTGTGTGGGATTCTTCATCTTTTCCTTTTTTCACTGTCTTTACCATTTGATGGATCACATACCTTTCAGTAGAGACAGGCTGACTGTTAAAAGCAAAGGGATCAGGCATATCAAGCTTTGGTGGTAAGAGACATAAGCCTTTTAATGTCTTTTTAATCTTAACATAGATGAAATGAACTGGCTTCTAAATGTATTTTCTTTAATTCCTCCTGTCTAACTCAAAATTTGGGAGATCTCTATTGCAGTAAAAGAAAGATTTCAGCCACACTTCATTGGTTTCTCCTGGTTCTGTTGGGCACAGAGGGGCAGTCTGCCAGAAATAGTTGTAAATGGCACCATCCCTATAAAGGACAGTGGAAACTGTGTTTTCAAAACCCTTTAGTTGTGACCAACTCTTCCTAAAGACCTCTTGGGGGTTTCTGGAGCAAGAACAGCTGAGGGGATGTATAGGGACTGTAAACACTCACATCTAAACATTGTCATACGTCAGGCTGCAGAACCTCACTAGCAGCAAACCCACCAGACCATAAATTTTCACTAGAGTCCTGCATGGCTTAGAAACCGTAAAGGGTAGAGGAAACGATGGAGTCAATAAGTGCTACCATTTCCCATCATAATGAAAAGGAATTAAAAGAGGCTGAGAGTTTTCTCTGAAATGTGTGCTCTGAAGAATGCAAAACATGGCAGGTAAATTCCCCGCTTGTCCCTTCCTTTCCAGGAGTATCATACCATGAAGATGACTTGCCTTAACAAATTACTCTATTCTGATGTTTTATGTTGTATTGAGTTAGATTTTATGCTCTGTTTAACTGAACTAAAATAATGGATTAGAGGATTCCTGTACACAAATAGTAATGGCCTTCCTATGAACAGAATATCCCTGACCCAGGAGACATAGTGGTCTCAAGATAGAGCAGTGAGACAATACATTACAGTTATTGAATAACTCTAATATACAATAATTATTAAATAACACATACTGCTGGGTTAATGCTCCATAGTGATTTTATCAGAGAAAATGGATAGTAGCCAGGGAGACTGTACATAAGAATAAAGCAGATGACACCATGTAGTTTTTCATCAGGCACATGCTTTACTGCGATCATAGGGACAAGCTGAGGTCAAGTATAAAGAGGTACAAGCTCATGGGTCAGAGACAGGGTACCACCTCCCCTGCATGGCTGTAAACTGGATTAACTCCTACAGTCAGCACAGTTATGCTACGAAAATGAGATCTGACGTTGGTTCTGAAAAGTTTCTGTATAATGCATTGAGCTGTACTCCAGCTAATACAAATCAGGAAAACACTGTGGTTAAGGCAGGCTGGTTTTCACCAGCAGATAGTCTGGCAGATTGACTAAATAGAAACCTGACGAAAACTAAGGACTGTAGAAGCAGATTCAATATTTAGGATAACAAAACTGCAAACCACAACAAAAATAAAACCCAGCAAGACACCTTGGAGCCATATTTGCCCCTTGCAATGTTGACTTTTTCTGCATTATATGTCTCTTCTCATTCCTACAGCCTCGTTTTGCTTTTAGTACACAAGCAAAGCAGAACAGAAATTGTATAACCTGTTAATGTTTGTCCATGATTAGGATAAAGGTTCCCCATCTTTGTGGCTGCCTAGGCACTGCTTCAGTAAATAGCATTATCACAAGAAGAGCAGGATGCACTGCTTCTTTTCTCTTATAGGTTTGGGAATACATAATTTGCTGTATATTTGTTTGCCTTGCTCAGGATGCATCTTTTCATCTCGCATGTTGTGATCCAAATTCTGATCTTCCTAGCGATCATTAAGTCTTCATCTGTGTCTGAATGATTCAATTACATTCAGGTTGCCCTTTAAAAAGCAGAAGTTAACTTCCATTGTGCAGAAGTGGAGGAACTTGATACTTGGGACAAAAATATTCATGAGCACAACTCCACATGGATGTGCTCAGTGGAAAAACATTTTTATCTTGTTAAGGAAAATGCATTAATGCAAATGTGAATACAACAAGTTATAAACATTAAAGGTAATTCCATCTCAAAGCTACTTAGACAGAAAATATTACACAGTCTTTATAACACTGTAAATTATGTCTAATTTGAACTTTATTTTAAACTCCATAGTGAAAGAGAAATTAGAATTTCCAGTTAAATACAAAAGCTTAAATGAGAATTCAGCACACAGGAGACAGCAGGCTGACAATATACAATCTCACTGAAGCTTGAGTGTGCATAGACTAGCACAGTTAATCAAAAACTCCACTCATCTGCCAACTCTTTATGCATTCATCAAAGCTCAGCAGAGAGTTATGAGCACAGAAGATTCATACATCAAGGCTTCAGCTCCGGCTTCCTTGACATCCCAAGCAGATTAGTCTGTGACAGATTTCTGTAGCCCAGCAAGCTTCCCAAAGTGAAGCTACAATGGAGATGACAAGCAAATCCTTGGCATCTGATGTCATGTCCACTTGTTCCATCAAAGCCAACAAGGCTTTAACTAAGGTTATTGAAGTCATGCAGGTTTAGGAGCTGTGTTTTGATTTAGACAATGTGACAGGACAAGTCCTCAGTGGCTCGATGCAGGAGATACCTAGCGATCCTCTCAGAGACCACATGAATAAATAATTCCTGTTCAGACTCCTTTCAAAACAGTGATGTCTCCCATGCAAACAGACCGAAAGAGGGTTGGTTCACAAATAGCTGTTCAAAAATGCTCTTTCTGTCCTAACAAGGTATCCTGAAGGGAATCACTGTGCACTTCTCAGTGTCACAAGGAAGGAACAGCAGAGCAATCATCCTCCCACAGGTTTGTGTGCCTCATGTAGCTGATGCTGCATGTGTTCTGAAGGGATGAAGCTCCTTTGACCTGGGTTTGTAGCCAGCCATTAAGGGGCACATTGCCTGGGACAATCCCACAGTCTATCTACATAGGAGGCCAGGCAGTATTTTCTGTATAAGACCTAGGTCTGGTGTGGAAGAAAGGACCATCTCCACCTAGAAACCTCAGGACTAGGCTCTGGGCAGAAGCAGGAATGCCTGTCTTTCCTAGTATGAGAAAACCCCAGTCCATTCATTTTGCTTTCCTAGGCAAGACTAACATCTCCATTTACAAAGACACCATCATGCCAAATTTCTGTGCACCATGAATACAGAGCCACCGTCTCTTG
Source organism: Syrrhaptes paradoxus (assembly GCA_013400615.1). NCBI lineage: Eukaryota > Metazoa > Chordata > Aves > Pterocliformes > Pteroclidae > Syrrhaptes > Syrrhaptes paradoxus. The sequence continues at coordinate 125,963 of VZTO01024004.1, forward strand.
GGTTGTTCAGCCTGGAGAAGAGAAGGCTCCAGAGAGAGCTTGTTGGCATTTGTCTTCCTGAGTAACCCTTATGCATGATGGAGCCCTCCTTTCCTGGAGATGGTTGAACACCTGCCTGCCGATGGGAAGTAGTGAATGAATTCCTTGTTTTGATTTGCTTGTGTGTGCAGCTTTTGCTTTACCTATTAAACTGTCTTTACCTCATCCCATGAGACTTCTCACTTTGACCCTTCCAGTTCTCTCCCCCATCCCCTGGGTGAGGGAGGAATGAATGAGCGGCTGCTTGGGGCTTAGCTGCCTACTGGAGTTAAACTGCAACACTTGTTCATAGTGCTCCGGATGCTGTTCAAAGGATGGGACTGCAGCCCTACTCATTTTGCTATTGCTTTGTAAAGCTCATTAAGTGTAAGCTGTCAGGCAGCTGTTAGAAAAGGATGACAGATCAAGGTACTATAAGAATCTATAAAGCAATAACTTTCCTATGCAGCTGACTGGCCAAGCATCTCCACATACAGAAAGGAGAGGTTTCCATGCCCTGTTGCTTCCTGCAGCACAGCAAGGAAGAAGTCTGGATTACGAGTTGCATCAGTCACATCAATCACTCACCTCACTTAAAATAACAGTACAAGTAAATTCTCTGGAATTGATATACAACTTGTACTAAAATCACAGTGCACAAATAAATACTTTGGACATAGGGAGTTCTATATTTTCCTTTAGTAAAAATAAAATGATCGATATGCAGTCACTGAATTTAGCAATGCTTTTTTACATAAGCTCAGATTTACTGTAAATGCTAGAATTATAAAGAGACATGGTTCCCTTCTAGAAAGCAGCCCGAACAGATGAACTGAAACTTCCAGGTTGCCATGGAATGTTCTTTTGTAGACAGCCTTCGAAAATGTCAATTCCAAATAGACATAAATAGCCTATAAAAATTCTTGCTAGAACAGGCACAAACCCTCAAGACTCTCAACAGAATTTTCTTTCCTATCAGTACTCTGCAATGGACTGAATATTTTTATGGATGCATTCTCTTCAGAGGTAGCTGCACTTCAAGGGTTTCAGACTGGTGAAGCCCATTCAAAATGGAAGTTAAATGTACATGTAATTAATATAGAGAAAATAGTTTCCTGACAGTGATGAGAATAGATATATTTAAAAAAAATTTATTCTGGAACCATCTCTATCTGCAAAGAAAAGTCTTAATTGCTGCACATATTAAGAGGCTCACTAATTCATTTAAAAATGGAAATGTAACAAGGTCTAGGATTACTTTGGTCCCCTTTAGGAATGCAAAGTGCTTTAAGAACATGTTTTACTTCTCCAGCTCTTAGGAACCTGGTCATAAAAAGAGTGGCAGCTGTAAAAAGTAGCAGTAAATTACGGAAGCCGAGAATCTGAGTCAACTGGGCTGACAATCCAGTTACCAGAAACTGGATTTCAATGGTCTGAAAATTCATGTAAATTTTCTCTTCCTTTATGTTTTATTTCATGCACACATGCACACACAGACATACACATATATGTTTTACTCTTGAGGGAATTGTTGTAATGAATTTCCTTCATCCACCTGAAGGCTGCAAACATCCTAGCATGCTTGACCTGCAGGTAGCCCTGCTTAGGATCAGAGACTATTTAGAATTATTGAAGATGTCCCTATGAGCAAGTGTGGACCCCAACAGCCGCTGCACAAAGTGGGGTACGTGGCCAGTAGTGACATCCAAGCCTTTTTGAACCCGAGAGCAGGGAGCTGCCGTCAGCTGCCTTCAGCTGATATCTGGCTAAAGAAAAACGAGACTTTCTAATTTAGCCAATTCTTGCCCTGAAGATACCACCATCTTTCCACATCTCCACAAGCATGTGGCTCGATTCACATGAATTTTAGCGCACATCTCTCACAGGGCAAGTTTATTCACAGGTGTAGGTGCCAGTGGGATCTGGTCCCCAATCAAAAGCAAAGCAAAAGGCAGCCAGGCTGAGCAGGGAGGAGAGCAAAAGCCCTGGCAGACAGAGGGGAACCCCATGTACCTCTGGCCACCTCCGATAAACCAAACAGGAGCTGTTGCTGCTCTGCACTGTCTGCTCACAGGGGAGAGGTTAGATGCAGATAGGGTGTGGAAACCTTCTGCAGAGCTTGTATCCTGCCTTTGAGGAGCAACTTATGTTTAAAGAAAAGACCAAGCATTCCAGTAACATGTGAAAGGCATCTGCTGTGGGCTCTACAGGCAGCTGTTGGTGAGGTAAATTCTTGCCTTGCACCCCAGAGGTGATCAGCTGGTGCCCTCAAGCAAGGAATATCACCCATGTCTTGTCTTCACCTGCCTGCTTGCAAATGCTTAAGTGATAAGATTTTCCAGCCTTTCTGAAAAAGACAGTCACAAGTTTTGCCTCAGCGAGCTCCTACAGCTATGAAGAGACAAAGCAGCTCTCTCCCTCCCTCTGCTTCATGTAGCTCAGACCTGGGCTGCTCTTTCAGGCAGGAGGAAAGGGTCGTGCTGCATGGCCAGAGTTTGCTTTATGGGCAGCTCTCTGAAAAAGGAGTGATATATTTTTCATAACCATAAAATACTTCAGCGCTGAACTATTATGTCACTGGGAATATTAAAATACGATCAGAGAAATTTTATGCAGCTGTAATTAAACAGTCATTAAACATTTCTGGAAATTATACTCCTATGGGATTTGACATTGAAGAATAGACCCTCAAGGCCCAGTCTGAGCCATGACTTATAAAATATAAGCCTACCAAATGTACTAAACTTGTCTCCATCATCAATTATCTCTGAATTCTATGATTTTCTACATATTGTGAAGAGTTTGGACCGGAACATCTATTTCTGACCCCACCTGACCCCAGGAACATTGTGTCCTACAGGCATGTGTAGTACATGGTTTTGCAGAGCGACAGAGGAGGCTGCAAAAAGACCACAAGAAGTCTGAGGATCTCAGGGCTCATTTTTGAACTGAAAGATAAAGTGCTGTTTGGCTCATCTAATTTTAGATCTCTACAAAGCAGACCCCTGCATTAGTGTTAGGAAGCAGCACTTGGGAGCTAGGGGTGGTGGAGAGAGACACTGACAGTTTTGGGACACAGCACATCTGACGTTGTCAGACATCCACTTCATGATGGTTTGACCTGTACTTGGGTGATGACTGTTCTTCATCTAAATGTCCTGGTTTCAGCTGGGGCAGAGTGAACTTTCTTCTTAGTAGCTAATGTGAAGCTATGTTTTGGATTTATTCTGAGAAGGCTGATAACTGTTATGGTTTTGACCCTGGCTGGCAGTAAGACACCACAACAACCGCTGGCTTACCCTCCCCCCACCCAGGGAATGGGGAGAGAACTAAAGGGGTGAAGGGAAAAGAGACTTGTGGGTTGAGGTAAGAACAATTTAATCACTAAACTACAATAATATTGAAAATAATAATAATGATAATAGTAATGTATACAAATACACAAATGAATAATACGTAGTGATACTGCTCACCACCTGATGGCCAAGCCTCAGCCCATTCCTGGCTAGTGATCCCGCAGCAGGGAGAGTCCCGAAACCACAATCCTGGAAAAGAGATAAGAGGCTGAGAGTCTGAGATACGGAGAGCCGACCAAGAGAGTGAGAAGACCCTGACAGAAGGGCAACCCACAGAGAGAGATGAGCTGGAGAGAGAAAGTACTTCTGGGCAGAGCCTCATCTATGTACTGGGCATGACATGCATGATATGGAATATGCCATTGGCCAATTTAGGTCTCAGTCCTAAAACTAAGTCAAAGCTTAGTCTAGTAATTGTGGCTGTGCTCCCCCCCAGCTTCTCCTGCACCTGCAGTCACTGGCACAATATGAAAAGCTGAAAAAATCCTTGACTGTCCTGGAAGCAACTATTCACGTCAGTATGTTATCAGCCTTCTTCTCAGCACAAGTCCAAAATGCAGCCCTACTCTAGCTACTATGAAGAAAATTAACTCTGTCCCAGCTGAAACCAAGATATAACATACTGATGAAGGTAACTGTCTCAGGCAACAGGTTCAGGTGTCCAGACCTCCTGTCTACTAAGCTGTCTCCTTTAAAGACCTGACCCCCCTTCTTCTGCCCCGAAACCCAACCACAAATTCCCAGCAGCAACTTAAAGGCTCTTCCCTGGATATCCGTGTTTTGACCTGGAGATTGACAAAGATCATAGGGGGGTTTGTGCCTCTTTCATGTTTATTATTTCCAGGTGCAGAGGTAATGGTCTCTCAGGTCACAGCTGAGATGAGCGCACAGTAGATCATACTGGTTTTTACCTAATTTTTATAGCTTCAGGAGAAAAAGTAGTGCTTCCTGGTGTCCCTTTGAACTCTGCAGGGATTTTGTCTGCAAGGAAAATCCTCTCTTATTTACAGACTAGTCCAGATTCCCACAGAGCTCAAACTCTCATTCCCACTGCCAGAGATGTGAATCAGTTGTAACCAGGCTGACTCCATTGGAAGTTTTTGTTTTCTGCTCGTATGCAGATTGCTCTGCTAAGGGAGAACAATTCTCCTTCTTAATGAATATGCAAAAAACAATTTCCACACTCAGAAGCCTCTCAGCTGGTTAGTTAAAAGCCTCTACCGGTGGGATACAACAGCAAGAATAACAACTTGATTAATCCCCATCTACTGGTCTAAACTAAAAACCGTGCCATTTTGTCACATTGCAGTGACAGAGTCATCATAAAACAATACAGCTTGAAATGGCTCTTGCAGATTCAGAAGGTTATAATGGTATCCCCACTGACCCAAAATATCTGGAGGTATGCTAATTTTTCCTTTTCTGAAATGATCAGGAGGCTGATGTTGAGATTTCATTGTTATGGAAATATATTCTGCTCAGGACAATTACATTTGTCTTTCTTTCCCACCCCCACAGAGGCATCAAGAATATTTAATATGCTATCCTGATTAACAGTGCAAGTCTCCTATTACTGGGATAGTTTGTCTAGGTAATACATGCATAGATGATATGGTAGAAGATAAACCACAATGTTTCACTACTGATCCTATTATCAAATTGACCTGAGAAAACCCTGCTTTTCTGTTGGGAAGATCTCAAAACATGAATAATGGTAGTCCTGTCACTCCTTTTGGGCTCTGCTTAATGACAGTGATACTTCTCCATTACCCCAGCCTAAGAAGACAACTATGCTAACAGCAGATCTTGAACTGTGTGGTTGGATACAAGTCTGGATGCAAGTTATCCGTGGAAAACTTCATAGATCTCTTCCTAACCTGTGCATGTTCTTGAGCCTTTGTATTCTTCATATGCCTTGGGGAAGAGATCTGGACTGCTATAAAAGCCATTGTGCCTGGGACTGAATAAATAACAGAGCAGTCATTTCACCAGTAGTATATTTATAATTTTAACATGGTTTTGAGGGGGTTTGTGAAAAAAAAATAAAAATCAGTGACTGCTTAGTCAGATCTATCTATCTGAAGATGCTGACAACTCTTTTTATCTATTTTGGGCCAGAGTATCAAGACATTCACAAATATTCAGAATATCTGCTTTAAATATTTTTAACAGCTATCATTTTGGGTAATATGTTTACTGTCTTAGGGATAGACACACAACCACAAAATGTGAATTGGTTTTGCCTTTTGTGTGGTTTTGCAGATTCCATGTTAAGGCTGAGTTTTCTTTGGAAAGAAAAGACAACGTTTAAAATGCCTTGTGTTTCTAAGCAGTTTACCTAATTGTGTCTCTAAAACTGTTACAGAATGCCTACACATGTAAACATATATATATTACACATATTTGAACTTGAGCTGCAGTTCAATGTGTGCCTCCATTGAAAAACACTCACAACTGCATTTCCCTCCCAAAGCTGTGTATCACATTGTGTTCATCTTTCTTCCTCCTACAATATTTTGCTTTCAAGTACCTTCTCAGAAAATAAAAACCCACAGCATTTTAATTTCAGAAAAAGGGAGAACATGGCCTAAGCATCCATACCAATCACACATCGGTAGCATGCAAAATAAGAAAGCCAAACCTATTTTTGTATGTGAAAAAGGCGGAACACATGGAGGTAAGGACAAAATAGCATAAAATGAAACAGTAATAGAGCATGACACAGCAAGATTTTTTTTTTCAGAAAAAAAAATCTTAGGACTGACATTTCTTAGGGGCAGCAGGAGGGACAGATAAAAAGAGGAGAGAAGATCAGTATGAACAAATAGAGAATAAGATCAAATAGAATAAGTGATGGGTTTCTGACTGCAAGAGCAAGGGGTCTCCAAGACATCTTTTCTCTCCAGAGGGAGCATCCTTCAACATTTCAGGATGGAATCACATAAGGATTGGGATTATGTAATGTAACCCCCATTGACTGTTGCCAACTAGAGTCATTCACTGAGAAAGTCACTCCAAGTCCTCTGCTACTCGGGTGTGATGCATCCAACCATCCTTCACCAGGACTTCTTATGTTACTACAATATGAGAACTCAGTGCTGAGTACACATGTATGAAGTGCTGCAACCTAGAAAGACCAGGAAGCTTAGGGTCACCAGGCACTCAGGAGCTGCATAACCATTTCCCTCACTTTTTCAAAGGCACAGTCCCTTCCCAGGTGTGGCTTGTTCTAATTGTAGTGTAGTAGTTCTTGTTTCTTCCTCCCTGCTTTGATACAGGTGTAGAGTAGATAGCTGGAATGGAAAATACATAATTCCTGTTTAGCTTGAAGGTTTTTTGAAATGCATGGTCCTGGAAGTCTGCAGTTTTTTACTCAAAAACTGGAAACATCTATCCTCTGGTGTAGTGCTTCCTCTCTAAAATATCTCCACAATGAAAGACTAAAGATCACGTCCTTTTGGATCTGCACATACATTACTACACTGATAATAATCCAGAAAAATACATTTAATTTTCACTTTCAGACATTGCAGAGATGTCTGAATTTTCCATGAATGTAAGTCACCACCTGCATTTCTGCATTCCATGATAATTTGTTGCTGTTTTGGCCTCAGTCAGTGTCTCCTGGGGAAAGTGCAAGCTATTAAGAGTCAAAAGCACCATTGATGCTATACCCATCAGAGACAAGATGGACTTGCTACCCTTCTCCTGGTGTGGGTACACACAGCCCGTGACATCCTCACGGGTTTATTCTTTGTGGTGGTGAAGCACAAATACAAAACTTTGGCCGTTTTTTTCCTGCTCTGGTCTTCTCCCTCAACCTCTCCCCCCCAATGCCAATAAATTTTAAGTGTAATGAAGAAACAAAACACGCTGCTGCATAAGGGTATAGCTAGACAGGCTGTTTATTTAGAGCAGCTGTGAAATACCAACCAGGTGCCTGCAGATGTATATCAGGTTACCCTGTAGTTGTAGCAATCACTACAATGTGCTAGCTGTTTTCTTAACACTGAGGAGGGGATGTTTTCGGCTCTGAGAGCTCCCGGCCATGGGGTTAGACAGAGGAGGAGGCAGCAACTCCCAGAAGTTTATAATTTAGTCTCTCTTCCTTTGTGGGAGGGGATGGTGATGGCTTTGAAGCCAGCTCTGGTCTCAGCTGTAGCTCTGGCCTGCTGTGCTCCTCTTCCTCTGCCCTTTTCTCTCCCCGTTGCTCTATTTAGATCACAAGAGTTTGTGGCTCTGTGGCTGCACAGCTGAATGGCACAGTGGTTGCTCTGCAGGCTCTAGGGATTTTTTTCAGGATGAACAATAACTTGTGCAAAACTGAACTCTCCCAGAGTTGCCTGTCCAGAAAGGACAGAGAGCTGAAAGAAGGGTTTTCATGTAGGACAGGGCATGACAGGCTGCAGGAGGTGTTCCTGTGCTCCTGAGAAGCGTGGGAAGAGCCCTGGCCATGGTGGTAGGAGGGGCTGCTGCAGGGATGAGCAGCACAGGGAGCAGGGGTCTGTGTGGGCATCAGCAGGGGCTTGAAGGAGGTAACCTGTGCACATTGCTGTGTGTGCAGAACAGACCTGTCCTACAGAGCCACCCCTGGCTGCCTTGATGGATGGCAATCCCTGTTAGCCGATGCACAGGGATTATTCTCTGCAGGACTCAAAGAGTCCAATTCATTATAGCAAGACCTATTTTTTTCCTTTTTCCACTCCAGTGGAGCATAAATGACCTGAATAAATCCTACCTCTTTGGCACATGTAATGCACGGAATGTGTTCCTGGTGCTGTATCAGGATTTATCTCTTGGTGCATGTTGTGAACACACATTTCTTTCCAGTCAGTAAAATTGTTATAGCTATAGAGCTGATTATTGAAAGGGGAGCTGGTTGGTGGAAGGAAGATATATAAATGCGATATACACAGCACATGTCAGCCACAGCAGCTGGAAAAAATCCATTTATTTCCACTGACTGAATAACTCACTTTTGACTCCAGTTTATACAGGTAGGAACATGATTACTCAGTTCCTGTCTCCAGAAACTCAGCTAGTGCTGAGCTTTGTTTAGCCTTTGCAGACAGAGCCAGCTCCTCTCCAGAGCCTTATACCTGCAGTCCCACTGGTGGGAACTGATACAGGCTTGACCTGCTCCAGTTCTGACACACGTTCCAGGGCAGGTGGCAGGATCCACCAGGTGCAATGAAAACATATGTAAAGTTAGAAGGAACTGGACTGGGGTATAAATGGTCCTGCCTTGTACTTTCAGACATGCAAAGTCACCAGGTGTCTGTGGTGGAATGGAGATTGTGCCACAGAAAGAGAGAATTGCCCTTTAAGGTGTCAGAAATGGCCACTCAGTTATGCAAATGTCCATCACGAGGTCCCTTGCTTGAACAGGGGCTATGAATGGAAAGGTCTGGGAACCACTGAGACCAAAGACCTCCACCCTAAGGCTTCAGTGCCCCCTACGTCCTTGGAGGAAGAGCTCTGCTGTTTACACTTGGATTTCTGTACGAGCTTGGCTCAGTTCTGTGTCTACCCTAAGTAGTGGTGGGCCACCCATATGGCTGTAGGGCATTGGGCTGGATTCTCACTTCCAAAAAACAGTGACAAGTGAAGTCTTGTGAACCCCATCATTCACTGCTGCTGTGCCTCTATCTAGACTGTCTGTAACGTGTCTGGAGTTGTTTTCACTCCATTTCTTCCTCTTTGTACTCTACCTTTCCTCCCTGGTTGAAAAGTGACCTCTGTCTGTCTTTCTCAGCCAAGGCAGAGATGCCCCCCAAATGCTAATAACTCCAGTCATGGTGATTTCTAGACAGCCGGTCCTCTGTCAAGCCCCAGAAGGTGGTCAGGGTAGCATCTATGCTTTGCCAATTGAAAAGCTTGCACAGGGCAGGTGAAAATCCTTGTAAGGATTTTCATCCAACAATCACTGGGCCAGGTGTCTCATTACTGTGTATAATGAAATAGTGTCCCAAGGAGGGGGAAAAGATAAACATATGTCATTCAAAACACCCCTGATTATGGGAAGTGTCCACCAACAGGGCGCCCAATTAGTCTATGCAGCTTTATATTTTGCCCATCTGTTTTTACTAATCTGGCCTCAAGTGTGCAGTTTAGTGCTGTAAGCCTTGGGTCAGGACTGTTATTAAACACTGTGGCTTGCAGCATCTGCCTTCAGCTAGGAGAATGGTTTTGAAAGCCTTCCAAATTGCAATGCTGGCAGTTATATTTTTTGTGCTCTGAACAAACACACTTCTGACCTGGTCTGTGACTCAGTTTCAGGGAAATATACACATATATCTGCATGATATCTTGGAAAGAGGGAGTCTGCTCTGCAATTTTCATGCAGTAGGCTCTGAACTTGGCTGGGTGCCCCCACTTGTCTCTGCCCTCAATGCTGGTGAGGACCTGGGAGACCAGAGCCACCAGCTTCTTGTGCCACACATTGTATGCTCCAGGCACCACCACACACCCTCATGTGCACATTTTGGCTGCAGACAGAGGAGCTTCCTGAGAACATCTCTTGGTGCTTCCTCTTCTTTGGTGACCTCCCTGTTGTCACCAGGACCAGAGTGGCCTCTGCTCCCAATCAAATGGCTAGTCCTGCTCTCTCTGTGAATACTCACTTCTGAGTCTCCTCTCAGCTTTTCCTCTTCCATTTCCACTAAGTGAATGCAAATAACTTCTCAGTTACCCCTTTTCCTTTATTATCCAAGGTTGCAGTTTGACATCAGGGCATCAACATAGGCAGTGATCCATGCATCAGGGTACAAAGATGGCTGGAAGTTAAGCCAAGAATTAGGAAACCAAAATGGCAATGAAGAATGAGAGAAATAAGAAGCACACCAAGATGCTGAGGGAAAGACCGCAGCTGAGACAGCACAAGGAATAAGGTGTACAATGTGCATAAGAGCACTACGCTGTGAAACCCTGACCTTTGCATGCTTGTCAAGCCCTGCTGGAGGAGATGGTCATCAGCTTCCTCTTTGTGTCTCCAGCAGCCATACAAGCTGCAGCACCCTGCTGTTGAATCCTCATCTGGCAAGAGTTTGTGAGTTATTTTACCATTTTCTAAGTGCTGTACACGCACCCAGAAAGCAATGATGATCTGTGTGTACAAAGTATCATGTGTGATAACGTTGCATATAGATAAGGAGCATAATGAAGTGGTGAAAGAGTATCAGTCATAATCATAGAATCACAGAATGTCCTGGGTTGAAAAAGACCTTAAAGATCATCTAATTTCAACCCCCCTGCTGTGGGCAGGGTTGCCAACCACTAGAGCAGGCTGCCCAGGGCCCATCCAAGCCTGGTCTTAAAGGTATCCAAGGATGGAGCATCCACAGCTTCCCTGGGAAACCTGTTCCAGTGCCTCACCACCCTCACAGTGAAAATTTCCGCCTCATATACAACCTAAATCTCCCCCTCTTAGTTTAAAACCGTTCTCCCTCGTACCATCACTATCAACCCCTGTAAACAGGCGTTCCCCCTCCTGTTTATAGGCTCCCTTCAAGTGCTGGAAGGCTGCAATGAGGTCTCCCCGGAGCTTTCTTTTCTCCAAGCTAAACAAGCCCAGTTCCCTCAACCTTTCCTCATAGGAGCNTCTTCTCCCAGACTATACAAGTACCTGGGATTTCCCCGGCCCAAGTGCAACACCTTGCACTTGGCCTTGTTGAACCTCATTAGGTTCTCATGGGCCCACTCCTCCAGCCTGTCCAGGTCCCACTCGATGGCATCCCTTCTCTCTATTGTATCGACTGCACCACTCAGCTTGGTGTCGTCTGCAAATTTGCTGAGGGTGCACTTGATTCCCTCATCTATGTCGTTGATAAAGATGTTGAAGAGCACCGGTCCTAAGACAGACCCTTGAGGGACACCACTTTTGACCGGCCTCCATGCAGACATAGAGCCGTTAATGAACACTGCATGAACATGGCCACTATTTTTATTTTCCTTATTCACTCATCTATGGAGAGCTTGTGGGAAGTTGATGCTGGGGAGTGTGACTGGTTAAGGGGACATTTTCATAAGTTTGATGACATGTTTGGAGAAATCTTGAGGGTGATTATTAGAAAATCTAACAGCTGTTAAATTGGTTTGTTGGATGCAGAAACCAACTCCATGATATAAAGAATGTTTTCTTATGCTTTTCTTACTGAGCTTGTGTAGGGTAATAGTAATTCTTTGCTGTCATAGTATCTAAGAATGACACTCCCATAGGCTTGTTAATTTGGCCAGCTGGGAAGAAAATACTGTATTGCTTTAGATAGAGTTCCTTGCTTTGTATTGGAAAACTCATCTAGCGGGAACTCTGCAGTTGCTGCTTTCAGATAGCTTGCTTTCCGATACAAAGGGGGTATCAGCTTTGACATGTTCTTCAGTTAACTGTGTTGCAGAGATACAGCTGAAATCAATGTCCGCTGCTGGAGCCTTTCTGAGGTAAATGACCTCTTCTTTGGGAGACATAAAGCAATTGCTGAAGTGAAAAGTGTGCTGAAGTTACATTTGGTTAAGCTCTCGGTAAGCTTCGTAGCACTTGCATGTTTTATCTCCTGTTCTTAAGCATTTTAAGTTTTTGTGATCTATTTGGTGAAACACAGTGTCACATAAAAGATTTAAAATGAAATGTATCTTTCCTATCAAGGAACATATTAGAAGGTGTTTGTATATCTCTTTTTACATCATTTGGAAAGAAGTTGGACACAAATGCTGAAACCTACTTGGTGGTTTACTGGTTAGATTCTCCATTTGTGGTTTGCTTCAGAAGGTAGCCTAGAGAAACAATTTCTGCTTCCTGGACTGTAGCTTTGCACCAGGAAAGGGCATCAGCCTTTGTCTGTGCCACTTGTTGGTCCTTGCTAAATGCCAGTGAACAACAGCAGCTACTGCAACATCTGGCAGCAAAGTAATGTGTCGGTGAATTGTCTTTGTATGGCTCGTATTATCAAGGAACTGAATAACCTCTAAATGGATGTTTGTGAATAGTAGTCTGCAATATTTACTTGTTTCCAGCCTGGACACAGATGTCATGGACATAATTGTCCATGCCAAAATATTTCCTAGCACTCACAATAATCAGGGCAATAGGAAATATTTCTGCATGGAACAAAGAGGACTATGCCTTATGGCATATATGCATAACACATGTTCATATGCTTTTATTAGCTGTCACCCACGCTTAAGGCCAAATGAGGCATGTCATTTTGCTAATGGACACCTGTCTTGCAAGGGAATTGTTCACTCAGTGCTCACAGATGTGAATAAACATCTTAGATCAGCATCTAGGAATTTAAGGAACGAGTTGTGATAGTGTACTCAGACAGATGTCAGCTTGGATTATTCAGTTGTACTTGTCTCAGGAGACTACTGCAGTCCTTCCTGGAATTTCAGTCTGATAACCTTTGTGTTCAGTATCTGCTGGAGAATGGATATAACGTATGTTATCATAGAATCATAGAATCATAGAATAATGGAAAGGTTTGGGTTGGAAAGGACCTTAAAGATCATCGAGTTCCAACCCCCCTGCCATGAGCAGGGACACCCTCCACTAGACCAGGTTGCTCAAAGCCTCATCCAGCCTGGCCTTGAACACCTCCAGGGATGGGGCATCCACAGCTTCCCTGGGCAACCNCTTTTTTATGTTGGGGGCCCCACATCTGAACACAGTACTCCAGGTGGGGTCTCACAAGAGCAGAGCAGAGGGGGAGAATCACCTCCTTCGACCTGCTGCTGATGCTTCTTTTGATTTCTGCTAATTAATAGTTATGATTTTTGCTGTACTGAATGCTTGATTATATGTCAAAAAAGATTTAGTATTCTTCAATCAATATTTTCCACAAAATTTTATGATAATAACTCACTTATTGGATAATAAATATTCAAAGACTCTGGCAGTGTTGTCCTAGAGGGAAGAAAAGAATTCACAGTAAGACAGATGTCTTTAACAAGCACCCCAACCATTAAATGACAAAAGCAGCTTTTCTATGAGTTGCACATGCTGCCATAATAAAAGTTCACCAGCCATGTCGAGTTTATGGTAACTGTTTTTTGGCAGGATTTGCAAATCCATGGAATATGAGAGCAGCAACAATCTGCACAATCTGGAGTGGCATCCCTTCTGCTCAGGGCATTGACACTTTGAACACACAGCTGTGGACCTAATTTAAATACCTCTGAACGTCCAAGAAGTACCCTTGCAGAGGGCATAGAGAACTAAACCTATGATACTTCCCACCAGAGGTTAGAGGACCAGAAGGGTCTCCAAGAACAGTCGTTAAGACATTACCAACAGTGGAAATTTAACTATTACAGCAAGAGACAAATAGGAATGAAAGCACTCATTATGACACATACTGATTTTTGCCAGTTTGGGAGAGAGCTGTAACATTGGAGACCTAACCAGGACCATGAATCTGGCCATGCCATGAGCCAAGTTCTGCGAAAACATATTGTTGTGGTAGAAAGATGGACTAAAAAAAATACAGTGATCACTATGACCATAGTAATAATAAAAAGCTCTATACACCTCTCTGGGGTGTATACCCTCCAGCAGGATTCCTGTCTGCATCTGAAAGGCTGCCTGTGTTTATTATTTGTGCTAAGCAAGCTTTGCAATGAAAAGTAACTTCCATGCTCACCAGTAAGTTCTTCTGTAAAACTCTCAAACGTAGTAGCTGTTTAGCAGAGTCTGAATGAGCTGTATAGATCTTTTAGCTTTTTGCCGCTCAAGTATTGTGTTTTGTTTGAGAAGAAAAGATTCAATCTGTCATTACACAAATGTACCTCCTGCCAATTTTAGTGAAAACTATTTTTTCGTAAAAAAGAATAATTTGACTGGCCTTGCCTGGGATACTACAATGTTTGTTTTAGGAGAAGATCATGTTAAAATGGACATTTTTTTCTCATGAAATAGAATTCCTCATGAAAAGGATAGCCAGAAATGAACATGTAAAACTGTGATTTGTCACAATCTTCCAGTGATTGCCCTTCCAAGTCCGAATTCCCTGCAAGATCCTCTCTTCCCCTGTTAAGATTTCTGAAACTGGCCAGGGGAAAGAGCAACTATCCTTGATGCCCCATTACATTGTCATGCTCTGCAATCATAAATCAGAATGCAACTCAAAGGTGCCTTTAGGACAAGGAACAAAGGATCAAATTTAAAAGTTATTCCCATACAGTCAAATTTCAGGAAAGGATGATCAAATTTCTTTGGAACATATATGAATCTTACTAAACTCAGGATGAGGTTAAAGAGACAGAATTTATTCTGTATTTTAGGTTTTTTGACTGATGCCTGTATAATAATGAGATGGGCTCACTAAATGTGCATAGCCAGATAATTTACCTAGAGTTCTTGATGGAGGAACCTATTCAAAGCAGAAAGATTTTTTATTCAGAAAAATTTGTATGCTAAGGTTTTTTTCTCCCAGACAAATAAGATGTGACTGAGAATTTCTTTTTAATTAATACCAGTAAAACTAGTGAACAGGGAAATTAAATTCCTCCAGATGTAATTTTTCAGATTTGTTTAGCTGTAGGTTAAAACTTCAACTAAAGAAAGAGGAAGAGGATAGTGTCTATTACTGTCTATGCTCTGCTAGATTTTTACTGTTTTATAATAAATGATCTATGTCTATTTAGCCACAGACTGAGGCATGAGTCAGGATACTTCATGTGAGTGCTGGTCTGAGCAGCAAAACAGAAACCAGAAAGCCTTCAGACCATGCTTGAAACAGTCACAGTGGATCTTCACCAGCCTTGTCACAATTCATGTTCAGAAAGGTATTCCAGAATTTCAAAATTAATTATTTCACTCAATGTAAAATTTGTATGGGTGTTGCAACTATTGTCTGCATTTACACTGCTGGTTTGGATTGCTCCTCAGCTCACTCCAGGATCCTGCTCTCCTGATTGACCATGACCTACATGCTGTGCTAGAACTTGAGCTTCTCCAGGCAGGAGCTCTGGAGCTCTCCTAACCCTGCCTAGAGCACAGGAAAATGGTGTGGATAGTCCAGGTTTAAGAAGAGGTTCAGAGCCACATTTAAATGACAGTGTAAGGATGGACAGGAATCCAGATGGCTCTTCCTGTATTGTCCCTGTGATTGGCCTCCAGGGTGGTCCCTGCTTTTTGTCCTGAGTGGCATGGGGTGGCTTGTGTCCACACTGCCATCAAAGATAGACTGGCTGCAGCATCCTGCAGTGCATCTCAGAGATGCTCAATGCACATGACACACAACACTGTGTCACATGCCTGTGACACTGTGACAAGCATGTTGCCACATGCTTTACCTGACCAGGGCAGTTTCCCACATGGATGGTCCTTTTTACATGTCAAGTGGTACAGCTTGAGGCGATGCTTGAGCCTTTCACTATGAGGCCACCTGACTGTGTCCTGAGGTGGCTGTGAGAGTCCCAGCCACCATGAGCCCATCCCCTCCTGAGCAATAACTGAGGGCACGTTTCATCCCTTTTGAGGTATCTCAGTCACAGGTAGTTTGTAATTTAAAAGGCTTTTGGAGTTTATATTGTGTAATGAAACACAGAGGACTGACTGTGGCTACCTTTTTTGCTTGTTACCCCTATACCATAAGATGTAGGTGAAATGCCAACATAGCATGAAGGCATGTGCGAAAGAAAGGCTTCCTGAGATAGCCTTCAAGATGTACTTTGAGCCAAGGCACCAGGATGCTGTGCAGTCCCATCCATATTGCCAAGTAGAGCAGTCTCTGGACCCATCCAGCTACCAAACTACACACAGATTTTACTACACACAGCTTTTACCTACTTATTTCTTCTGCCCTTAAAGAAATTTTTGGGGTAATAGAGCATGCAGGTTGTGGTCAATCAGTAGAACAGGATCCTGGAGCGAACTGAGGAGCAGTCCAAACCAGCAGTGTAAGCACAGCCAATGATTGCAATACTCATACAAATTTTGCATTGAGTGAAATAATTTTGAAATTCTGTAATACCTTTCTGAACATGAACATGCATCAGGGTATCAGATCTGCACTGAGCAAGCCATGGCGAAGCCTTCCTCAGCTTTTCCTAAACACTGCATGGATGAGCTTTAAGCTTGAGCTGCACAACGTAAAATTGAGCAAACAAACAGAGCATGTAAGGTCACACTTCAGCACAAGGATGGTATAGTGATGTTTACCACGGCATGGTGAAAATATGGTGCCCAGGATTCCTCAGGAGCAAGAATTCAACTTCCACAGTCACAAATAGTGACTTCTCGCTAGTGGATGGGGCTGCCTGTAAAGGACTATTCATACAGTTTTGCAGAAGCTGCAAATTGACTGTCGAGGCTCTGACAAGGTGGAGGTTAGCCGAGCATGCACGTGGTATCTGGAGAGACACACTGGTGTGCATATGTACTTCATAGCTGATGTGTGTTCCCAATGGTCACTCAGCAGAGGTTTCCAGGCAGCTGGCAGCTTTGGCTGTTGGTCATCAAATGTACCAGAAATGTGGCAAAATAGTGGCAAAGAAGATAAACTACTAAGAAAACCAGTGGAGTAATGAGGTGGGCCAATGGAGAGCCAACTGACCCTTCCCATCTTCTGGGAAGGTCATACCCTCTATGTCCTACCACTTAGGGAAGCCCCTGGCCGATGTGTCATCAATCTTATTCTGTAGATTACTCAATGACAATATTCAAGCCTTGTTCTTTTTCTGCAATTACAGAATCAGGAATCATACAGGTTGAAAGGTAACACAGACAGTCTGTAACCCTACCGCCTGCTTGGTGTTAGAGTAACTGAGAAGCTGTGGATTCTTTCTTCTGATTTCCTTTCTCCTAGCTACGGAGTATAACTGTATGGGTTTTTTTCCTTATAAATGTTTAAGTTTTACTTAAATGCTTAATTATCTCACAGACCACCAAAATTATGTTGTCATCATTCTTTGAGAATTGGTCTGTCTTACAGGAAATATAGAACAGTGAAGGTATTTCATCATACAAGAAAATATCTAGACTGTCAAACACCGCTGATAAAATTTGAACTTTGGTAAATAAAAAGCACAATCATATAAATAAACTGGGAGCCATAATTTTCGAGTAGGAAATTGCTATTTCTTTTATAATTCAATATTAGTTTTTACCTTAAAAGATGCAATAAGCCTTACTGCATTTCAGTACATTTCAAATGTATTGAAAGCATCAATCTAGGAAAAGCTTTTTGCAGGAGGTAAACACAGCTCCTTTTTGCTTCAAGGGGTTAAAAGCCTTGGAGAAGCATGTCTGTAACCTCTCTTTTGTAAAGATATGGTCTTTGTGTTTTAAAAAGCCTTTGTGAGGGAAGTGAACTTTTTCTCCAAGGAGGAGACCAGTCAGAGGAAACGTATAGAAAGAAAGGAAAAATTAAAGGAAAGGGAATGCGACTCTGGTCTTTTCCCCAAGGACATTGTTCCTAGAAATGCAGTATTGTCCCTGCAAAGGTGTCTGCTGTGTGAGTGTTTTCCAGGGCAGGTACTCCGCTGCTCCCCTCTCCACTACCTTTTCCTCCCAGGCAATCCTGGCAGCCCTGCCTCTAGACCAGCCGCTGACCTCTGTGAGCCACAGCAGCGGTCCTCTCTGGGTGGCTCTGCCATGTAAAGCCCTTGGTGCCACCCGTGCCCCTTTCAGGAAACAGACCAACTTTGTGCTTATTGTCCTATTCAGTCCCAAGCCAAAGTTCATACAGTCCCAAGCCAAAGTCAGGGACCCCTTGCCAGGTCCCAAATCTTATTTCATCAGGTGCTTCCCACATTGTTAGCTGGTCTTCCTCTTCCACAGCCCTCGAAGCATCAGCTTTGTCACTGCCTGAGCCAGCTCAATAACCACATAGGAATCAATCAGTTGCATTATTTAGCTCTGAGCGTTGGTCCAGAAGAAGCCAGTAATGAGATCGAACCCATTACACTATGACTTGGGAAGAATTACTTAAATAACTGTCTGCTACAGAAAAGATGTTTTAGCTTTCCTGATTGACCTCATCTTACAAGATTGACTGATGCAGATATATAATTTGAAGGTTAATTGCCAGCGAAATCATGTATTAATTTTCTTTTTGGACCAAAACATTGTTTTGAGATTTAGAATCATTTACCAATGAGTAAGACAGAACATGTGTTTCACTATTTAATCTATACCATGTAGTGCTTTAAGCAAAATGTTTTTTTTCTAAAAGTTTATTGCTATCAACAATTTAAAAAATTAATTAAGACCTTCATCTACCTTTTCCAAGGCAGATCATGTGGTACACTTCTCCCTTTATTTCCAAAAGGTGCATGCCTGAGCATATTTCTTTTTACAGACCTAGTAAAAGCCATTTAAAGAACTGAATCTTTCTTTGATACAGTAAGCAAAAAGTTGGAGGCCTCAGCAGGTGTAAAATAATGAGGCAGTGCATGCAAATGAGCCTTTGATGTGCAGTATAACATTGTTCTCACTCTGTTGGAAGAAAAAAACAAGTGACTGTAGATGCTTAAATTTGTAAAGTGAAGCATCTTTCTATGCCAACAGATTGCATGAAGCTTATTAGTATCAGAAACCTCTCGTCTGCTAGAAAAGTCAGTTAATATTTTCTTGCAAGCCCAGCAATCTTATAGGTGACTTATGCTGTTTGTTTTCATGAAGATCTCACCAAGATAAATATACGTGTGCTTTGAATTTTTTCTGCTGAAAAGATGTTTTCAAATGTAAATAGTTTGTCCTAATCTGTTCACATTCCCGTGTATTCATCTTGTTTGCTCAAAACTATAAACACAGAAAATTGTGGACTCCAAAGTCCAAAGTCCAATTGATTTCACTTTGGCTTCAGTTTTTTTTCAAACCATGACTAGGATCCCTGGTTCACTCCAAGGGCTGCAGGGGAGCTTGAGATTTTTACATTGCTGGAGGCTACATCTGCAATGAGCCTGATGATTGCCAGTGCCATTGGACTCCCAGTGACAGTTGCTGGCAGGGCTTCAGGGGACTGTCCCATTTAGCTAAGAAAATACCTGAAAATTTTGAAAGGCTTGAAAGATGGTGGTGAGACAGGGAGCTGGGTGGCTCTGACAGCTTCAGCACTTCTTGGCTGCTACCATATCATTGCCATGGAGCACCTAATCTCAACAAATTCCCCAATTCTGATATTTTGTCAGCTATTTTTTTCTAAGCAACCCTGGAAAGTCTGTCTCTATTAAAAGACATTGAGTACCACCAGTGGATATATACAGGGCATTTTTTGTTTTGGCGTGTAACTGACTGTGTGGGTCAGCTGTAGGTTGTGAGCTATTACTTGTGCTATGCAGGATGTCATACTAGCTAATTGGATCTCTCTTGACCTCTAAACTATACAAAAATAAGGACAATACATTTACAGCTTTTTAAAATAATTGATTTAAGGCTGTTGCTTCTTACAATATATGTTGTTTCCATAAATTTGTGTCTTCTGTAGAAAATGGACACACTGTTAAGAGCCTCAGAATTATAACAGAACTTACACAGGTCAGTGGTTAAATTGCAAGGGACAAGTAAATAATGTTTTGCAGGTGGTCAGACCCTAGCTTTGGAAGTACAGTGTATAGAAAAGAAGGTTTCTGCATTACGCAGGGGTTTCTCCTGTGTCATAAAATAAAATCTGCATATTTCTACCATCCAAATATTTTGCTTTCATATATTATTAACTGTTGTACACAAAACTGCTGCAGAAAATAAATATATTCTATTTCACTTAGACTGTATTGTTCCAAAGGAAAGTAATTACATTAGCATTTTTCCTGCCTTTGCTCTCAATGGAAATCAGTCTCTGCTAGTCATAGATTAAACCAGCATTATCTCCCTGTTCCATGGCTTTCCTGGTTTCACTGAATCACAATCACAGGATGGTTATGCTGAAAAATGTTCATTTTTTTCCCTTAAGTACAAATATTCTGCCAGCAGTGCAAAATCGGGTATTGTTAACCTACATGCTCTTCAATATTTCTAATGTCTACCCCCCACTTTGCTTGCAAATGTACTGTAAGTAAAAATTACTTTCTTTTATATTATCTTGATTGTTCAATTCATTTGGAAAAATATGCTGATTGTCCCCTAAAAGCTACCACTTTTAATGCTGAGTAGCTGATGGCAATTTGTCAGGAAAGTGAATTTGCTCAGATATAGGAAAAGGAAAGAAAAATGCAATGAGAGAGAGATCAGTATTCACAAAGTACAGCTCCCCTGGATGTACAGACATAGTGCTCAGTAGCTCTCTCTTACATCACAGTCTGCAGCAGGATCGTGGTGCAGACCTACCGCGAATCCCCAGCTTGCAGCAGGGTGAAGGTCTTGAGAGATCTTCCAGTGATGGCATCAGATTTGAAGCGTCATGCACACTGGGTAATTTCTGGGTGTACCCCTTTCTTCCAGGAATGTCTTTTCAGGTGGTGCACAAGTGTGGGAGCTGTGTAGTTTTTTTCTTTCTTTTTTATCTTTTTTTTTTTTTTTCCTCAGGATTTGGTCTCAGATTGGGTTTTTTTTTTTTTTTTTTTTTCTGAGAGAACCAGGAACATACATGATTTGCTTGACTGATGGGAGTGGTTGATAGTCTGCAGGGCAGATCTGCCATTCTGAGGGACCTGGGCAGGATGGAGAAATGTGCTGACAGGACTCTCA
Organism: Syrrhaptes paradoxus; assembly: GCA_013400615.1. Lineage (NCBI taxonomy): Eukaryota > Metazoa > Chordata > Aves > Pterocliformes > Pteroclidae > Syrrhaptes > Syrrhaptes paradoxus. The sequence continues at coordinate 146,960 of VZTO01024004.1, forward strand.
GGGAAATGCCATGTCCTGCCCCTGGGGAGGAAAACCCCCATACAACAGCACAGACTTGGGCTGACCAGCTGGGAAGCAGCTCTGCAGAGAGGGACCTGAGGGACCACAAACAGGACAGGAGTCAGCAGTGTGCCCTGGCAACTTCCCTGTACTGAGCTGTATCAGCAATATCATTGCCAGCAGGGCGAGGAAGGTGATCCTGCCCTTCTGCTTAGCCCTGGTGAGACACACCTGGAGTGCTACGTCTAGTGCTGGGCTGCCCAGTGCAAGAGAGACATGGACATACTGGAACCAGTCCCATGAGGGGCCATGAGGAGGATGAAGAGTCTGGAGAATCTTACAGATGAGGAGAGGCTGTGAGAGCTGAAACTGTTTAGCCTGAAGAAGAGAAGGATTAGGGGGATCTTATTTAGTGTCTACAACTGGAGGATGCATGGAAGACAAATTCTTCTTTTAGGTGCTCTATGAAAGACAACGGGCAACAGACATGAGCTGCATTAAGGAAAAAATAAAATCTTTACAGCAATAGTAGTAAAGCACTGGCACACGCTGTACAGAGAAGTAGTGAATCTCCATCCTTGGAGGTACTCAAACCTTGGCTGGCCAAGACCCCGGGCAACCCGATCTGCATTGGAGTGAGCTCTGCTTTGCATGGGAAGGTTGGACCAAATGACTTCCAGACTGACTTTCCAGTCTATGCAGTCCTGTGATTTCAAGATTCTGCGAGGTCAACTGTCAAATGTGAGGCTCCAACTATCAGGGAATTTATAAGCGCAGTGTTTTGTTTTTCCTTAAAAGATTTTTTTCAAACCCATGAACCCAAAACATTTGACACCGTCTCCCACAGTATCCTTGCGGATAAGCTGAGGAAGTGCGATCTGGATGATCGGGTGGTGAGATGGATTGTGAACTGGCTGGAGAAAAGAAGCCAGAGAGTTGTAGTGAATGGGATGGAGTCTAGTTGGAGGCCTGTATCTAGTGGAGTCCCCCAGGGTTCGGTATTGGGACCTGTGCTGTTTAATATATTCATCAACGA